>JASJET010000275.1:1807500-1995210 GCA_034092305.1 Diaprepes abbreviatus
TTATAGTTTCTCAGATAATTAAGTTTAAAGAAAAAAAGTCACATTTTCAAGCATCAATTCAATCCTAAATAACGTTTTCAATTTTGTGACAAATATAGTCAAATTTGGAATTTAGCAAGGCCAAGGACAAGTTAACATAATTTTTACCTAATATTTGCAATAAAAGCTACAGGGTGTTGAACACATCGGCTCAAATTTGAACAAGTTTAAATGAATAAATATCTTTTTTTTTTAAATGGTACACCCTGTATATTTTCATGTTATTTAATAGAGTAATAAAAACCCTAAAAGTTTTGTTCAATATATCCTATACCTATTTATAATAGTTTTTGAGATATTTCAGTTTTTCTTATTTTCCATACTTTTTTACAGAAATAGTCTTCTTTATCATAGTAGCCATGTAAAATAATAAAAAGAAACTACAGAAACAAACATAATGTGGTTAAATATGATGAAATACATTATTCGTTATATTACATCGGCAGTAGTTTAATTAAACATAATGTGAAAAAATTAACACAACAATAACGACAAGGCAAATACATATTTACTTTTATACTAAATTGAAACAAAAAAATTACCTATTAAATACTGAGATTAATTATTTCTTTTTAATAAGTGTTCGAATAAACGACCCTCTTGTGCAATGCACAAATTTAGTCTTTTTTGCAGATTTTCTCGGACCCTGGACAAAATTAGTTGCGTTATTGTTCTACAGGTATCCCTAATCCTGTTTCGCATATCTTCCACTGTTGTTGGTGGATTAACATACACCTTATTTTTAATATAACCCCATAGGAAGAAATCTAATGGGGTGATGTCGCAAGACCTTGGTGGCCAGTCAATGAAACCCCCACGTCCAATCCATTTTTGCGGATATCGTTGGTCCAAAAACGCACGAACTTCACGATGGTAATGCGGAGGCGCACCATCGTACTAGAACCACATACTGTCGAGCTCATCCCTATCGAGACCTTGAAGCAGTTGGGGTAGTTCTTCTTGTAGAAAGTTCAGGTAACTATGGCCATTTAGTGGTTCATTAAAAAAGTGGGGTCCAATAATTCGATTATGATGAATACCACACCAAACATTTAATGACCAGTGGTTTTGATGTTGCACCTCTCTAATCCAAAATGGGTTTTCTGTGGCATAATAATGCATGTTGCGTCTATTTACGGCACCGTTACTTCTAAAAGTAGCTTCATCACTAAACATTATCTTGCATAATAAATTTGGATTTCATTGAATCTCCGCATTTATTGTACGACAAAAGTTTACACGACTTTCAAAATCCTGTCCATGCAATTCTTGGTGTAATTCCATGTGATATGGATGATACCTATATTTCTTAGTAGTACGATTAGCGGTGGATTGTGATGTTTCACATAATGCTGCTAACTGACTGCTACCAATATAAGGATTTTCCTGAACATTTAACAATACTTGTAGTTCTTTTTCTTCATTAGTTACTGGTTTGTTGACCACTTTACGTTTTGGATAATCAACAGTACCAGAATAATCAAATCTTTGCATTAAGTTTTGAAAAGTTTGGGTATTAGGCTGGCGTCGATCAGGATACTTCATTTTGTAAATTCTTTGAGCAAGAAGGCAATTTTTTTGAACCTCTCCTATTGTATAAATCACATCTATTAACTCATTCTTTGGAAAATTCATTTTACAATATAAGATGAATGCAAAAAAAAATCAAACTACACTACATAAAAACGAAAAGAAGCGATTGCGGTTATAAATTTGACACACAGAAAAATGTTCTTTTACATTGTTTTTGCCATGGCTACTATGATAATGAAGACTATTTCTGTAAAAAAGTATGGAAAATAAGAAAAACTGAAATATCTCAAAAACTATTATAAATAGGTATAGGATATATTGAACAAAACTTTTAGGGTTTTTATTACTCTATTAAATAACATGAAAATATACAGGGTGTACCATTTAAAAAAAAGATATTTATTCATTTAAACTTGTTCAAATTTGAGCCGATGTGTTCAACAACCCTGTAGCTTTTATTGCAAATATTAGATAAAAATTATGTTAACTTGTCCTTGGCCTTGCTAAATTCCAAATTTGAATATATTTGTCACAAAATTGAAAACGTTATTTAGGATTGAATTGATGCTTGAAAATGTGACTTTTTTTCTTTAAACTTAATTATCTCAGAAACTATAAAGTTTTGTTATAGTGAACCCTTAATAAAAAAGATTTCAAATTATAAGCTAAATCGAAAATACGATTCGTATATAGGATGTTCTATTTAAAAAAATACAACTTTATGCTGTCCTAGTTTTTTGGCTCACCCTGTAGAGCCCTAAATATTTTTAAAATCTGCGTAAAAATAAACTGTATCAAACAATAAATATAGTTTCTTTGTTAATTTCACCGATAAGACACAAAACTACTTCATCCAATTGTTGACTCACCCTGTATATACGATTGCTGCTTTTCTTGATATCCCTTTTTCTTTATATATTAGAATCTTCAAGTACTTTCCTCTTTGTATGCACTTTTATTTAACACTTCTAGAGTGTCAATTTAGGATAAATTTAATCGAAGCGAAGTACAAATATTGTAATGGCAATCAATAACTTCACAAAAATAACAACAACAGCACTTTTTGGTTTACTTTTGACGATTAATTTAAAGTACCAAAACTACTTTTTGCCTAAAATGGCAACAAAATATACTACGGACATTTTCGGTCTGACAGCTTAATTCAATCTGTCCTCCATTTTATTTTTTGAAATTCTCGGGTTTTAGCGCGTTCATATCTGGCAACATTGGCTTTTCAAGAATACGGCTTTTACTGTCAAAAAGTTCACATCGCCATTCACACCACCTTTTACATCACACTTTCGAGGATAGGGGCCCAGTTAGCCAACAGAGGACAATCCGCAACAATTACCGTAAATCTTAAAAAAAGTGTCGCGCAACAACCGCTCCCTATCCCCAAAATTTTTTCGTAAATAAACAGGTTTTTATAGCCTTCTCCCACGAGTCGACTCTGCCCGACACGAGTGTATGTTTTGATCAAAAATTTCAGACGAGTAAAAAAATTACGCTATTCTATATTTAGCATCCCATTTACAGCGATAATTTAATATTATTAAAATTTCTCACGAGGCTCCCCAAATATGTCAACGCTTTTTAAAAGTTTTTTAGTTGCCGGTGCTGCTGTGCTGCTCTACTTCGGGTGCTGTGCTCTGTTCACTGGGAGTAAGTTGTTTACATTTAATTGTTATTGAGAAAAACAATAGTTATACGAAAAATTAACTGTTGCTTTTTAGTTTTAGATATATAATTATTGCGTAATTATTCATATCAACAAATGATATCTTATTTAAAGTACGTTCCTACGATTTAAATATTTATTTTTTTGTTAATAAGAATATTTATTTTCTGTTCCGTTGTAATAAATAAGGGAGTCTCAACAATAACAAAACATTATTTCTAAGATATTTTTTTGATATCCAGCGTCAATCAAACCATTTAAAATTACCCAGATAAAATAAACATTTTGATTTTCCTAATTTTTTTACCAGTTCAAAATTACCCTGTTAAAAATAACCTCAAATTTAATGCAGTTTTAATGTCCATTCTACATTAAATTTAATGATTTTGTACTTAAAATCGTGAATAATTATCATATCAGTTTGTTTTTGATTAAATGATATCCTAAATTTCAATAAAATAACTGAAAATATATTTCAACTTTCTGTACATTTAAATTAATTCACATGTACCTTAACAATAAAGAAATTTACATTAATACTCATGCTACATTGCATGAAATTCCGCGAGATGGCGCAACATGTCTTGAACTTTTTGTGTAGTATGATATATGTTGCTTAAAGGACTCAATTTTCTTATGGTGAAGTGTACATGTCTGCTCTGTACTGACGGGAGCCAATGAGTTCAAAACCGGTCTAGATGGCGGACACTACCTATGAGAAGAATGTCCACATTTTTCTGATAGTTTCAGAATTTTTTGAACTCGGTATTTAATTTTGGTGCACAGTGCTGTCAAATGTTCCACAGAAAAATACTTGAAAGTTTTATATTTATTCCTGGCAATTCCTGGCAAAATGCGTGTGATAAGCAGTGCTGTCAAATGGTCCACAGAAAAATACTTGCAAGTTTTGTATTTATTCCTGGCAATTCCTGGCAAAATGCGTGTCATAAGAAAAAGCTGATATTGCTCAATTAAACTGAATATTAGAAAAAGACAGATGCTAACAAGAGTGTTCATCCTTCAAATTTTAGACTGCAAAACCCTAAAATAAAGGAAGAAATAACTACAGGTATATTCTTTTGAATAATTATCACTTTCAGTTCTGTCACTTGAAGTAATCATGATCACTTCGACCCAACGACAAGTAAATGCATATTCAAAAGAGCATGAAGTTATCAGTTTCACTTTGATCAGTGATAATTTACTCAAAAGAATACAGCCTACATGTGAGAAGCAAAAAGAGATAGCAGAGAGATTTAATTTTAGAGATGAGCAATCTTATCGATTTTCATACCCTTGCGATCAATTGTGTATACATTTCGCCTTAAATTTTATCAATTTTTGAACACAAGATATCTATTCCTGGCAAATCCCTGGCATGATAGTATTCCTGGCAAAATTACTGGCATAGCTAATTATTCCTGGCAAATGCAAGGAATTACTGGCAAATTGACAGCCCTGGTGATAAGAAAAAGCTGATATTGCTCAAATAAACTGAATATTAGAGAAAGACAGATAATAAGATTGTCCATCCTTTAAATTTTAGACTGCAAACCCATATAATAAAGAAAAAAATAACTACATGAGAGAAGCAAAAAAAGATAGTAGAGAGATTTAATTTTAAAGATGGGGCATCTTATCGATTTTCATACACTTGCCATCAATTGTATGTACATTTCGCCTTAATATTTTATCAATTTCTGAGTATAAGACATCTTATTCCTGGCATGATAGTATTCCTGGCAAAATTACTGGCACAGTTAATTATTCCTGGCAAATGCCAGGAATTACTGGCAAATTGACAGCCCTGTTAGTGCATTAAATGTAACACAATGTTGCCAATTCTACCGTTTTAACGGTAGATCTATCATTTTTTCATTCACCGTTTGGGTTATAATTTGTTATATATTTATTTAAAGTAATTTCAAAATACCTTATTATTATTGCATAATATTATTATTATTATTATACCAATTAAAAAAAAAAGGTATGTTACGGAATCTAAACGATTTCATGCTAAAAAATTTCCTCCAACTCAGTAGATGGCGCTACGTGCCGCAATAAAAAGGAACTGATACAAATCTGGACTTTTCACTTATAGAATAGATTTTGTATATAGAAAGGTTGGTAGAAATTTCGCAATTAATATTTACAGTTCTCCATTTTCGTTCAAAAACAAAAAAAAAATAAAGCGAGAGAAGTGATAAAATTTTTATAAAAAAATTGAGCCGACTTCCAAAAGTGCGCTAAAAAATGAAAAATTACTATAAATTTTTATATGAAATTGAACTTTTTGAAGTCGGCGCCAAACTAATCCCTGACAAAATGTGATTTGCATAAACAGATTAAAAATACTTTATTCGTAATTGCTTTCTTACCATAATTTGTATATATAAGTAGTTATTTATTTCATTTACAAATAATTTGGCGCCGACTTCAAAAAGTTCAATTTCTTATAAAAATTTATAGTTATTTTTCACTTTTTAGCGCACTTTTAGAAGTCGGTTCAATTTTTTTATCAAAAATTTTATTTTTCTATTTTTAGTTTTAGAATTCATTATGATATCCATAAATCATTTGAACTAAGTACTAATCGAGATTAATGTACCTCGCAACGACTCCAAGGTGGCAAAAAAGTACCCATTTTATCCAAAGTTGCAAATCACCCTAAAATGAACCACCAAAAATTCTTTGGTTCTTAGAGTTCTCCAAATACCAGTTAAATTATGTCAAACAAATATTTAGTCTGTCATAGTAAATTCACTATCTTAAATTTCAAATTAATTTTAGATTGGTAATATTGGCCCCAAAACCTTCCAATTTCGATATTTAGAGAACCTGAGATGCAAATTTCTTAGCTTAATATATCTTATACTGCAATATTGAGTTTGTATATGCCTCAAGAACCCCACAATATCAATTTTTGACAAAATCGGAATATGTAAAATTTTCTGTCCCTCATATTGTATCTTATCAACCTAATAGTTAAGTAAAAAAATAACTTAATATTCGTAATACACGACCCGGAACACCCACTAATACCTAATCTGAAAAAATGCGAATAAGGTAAAATTTTTTAACCTACCATATTGCATCCGCTATATGTCTTAATTCAATCTAAATCTAAACCCTTCAAAGCCCCCTAGGACCAATTTTAGATGAAATCCAGAAATTTAAAATTTCTAGACTTTTATTCGCTATTTACATCCTCAAAAACGATTCAGTCCCACCATTGAATAAAATTGAAAAATGTAAAATTTTTAGTCCGCTATTTTGGATTTGCCATATTGCATCCTGAAAAAATACCTTTAAATTCATAATTTACACCCTTTAGAACCCCCTATATTAGTTTGGGAGAAAATCAAAAAATGTAAAATTTTTAGGACACCAAATTGAATCTGCCAGATTGAGTTTTTCAAAAAATATTTTAAATTCATAATTAACACTAACAAAAATACCCAATACTAATTTTAAACAAAATTATTACTGCATAAATTTCGTCCAAAAAAATATGGGACCACCGCAGCAACTTCCTGAACATAACGTAAAAAATTTCATTCAAATCAATGCCGCCATTCCGGAGTAATCGGTGTACATACATACATAGTCGACGAATTGAGAACCTCCTTCTTTTAGAAGTCGGTTAACAAGTACGTTACGGAATCTAAACACTAAATTTCATGCTTTAAGTCTAAACGTTTTCTCCAACTCAGTAGGTGGCGCTACGCACATATAAGTGCGTTGTTCGATCCTTGTTTATCAGTGCCACAACAAAAAAGAGCTGATACAAATCTGGACTTTTCACTTATAGAATAGATTTTGTATATAGAAAGGAGTAAAAATTTCGCAATTAATATTTTCAGTTCTCTCTTTTCGTTCAAAAACAAAAAAAAAAAGCGAGAGGAGTGATAATAATATAAATCGGCAAGTTAATTAAAAAATGAATAAAACCGATTTATATTCATATTGATTTTCTTAAGTTTTATATAATCAAATGTCTAATTTATAACAAAAATATTTAGATTATACTTATTTTCTTATATACATGTTGTAAATTTTGTTAATTTAAACGTAAAATTAAGTTGTATGACACATTTAAAGTCTATCTAGGAGATCTACCATTTTTTTCCCGAAATATACCGTTTTTTCCGAACGTATCTACCGCTTTTCGTACAGGGTAGGTTGTCAACATTGAGGGGATAACATATCCCAAATTCGATGAACACTAGCTATATATATTTAACTAGCGACCCGCCCCGGCTTCGCACGGGTGCAATGCTGATACTAAATATACTACAGAAAAACTGTGACTATTTATTTTATTTTTACAACAATTATTACATCGGCCTCCGACGCGCTATTTATAGGCACGCTGCCGCCGCCCCGGTCGGCCAGTACCGCCGCAAGCGCTACTTCCCGCAATTTTAAATCTGTAATATCTTCGAAAATATTCATTTAAATCTTGTGCTGTAAAGGACCATATAGATCTATATTAAATCAACAATGTATTTAAGCTATTTAATTGGATAAGGATTAATGCTGTATTGGTTAAAATCGCTTCAAAATTTGCCATTATTTGTCGTAAAAAGTAAATGACAAAAAAATGTTATTGTGGGATATCCATGAGAGATAGATATATACCATCGCGGAGTTTTCTGTAGACCTTTTCAATGTGTACAAATAATTAGTACATTATTTTGATAAATCTCGTAGGGTTCAGCCTGCGTTTGCAATGTAAGCGGAAAAAAATATGATAATTAACGACATCACATTAGGAACCTCAAAAATAACAGTATTTCTCCACTATTTAATGGATGTTATTATACATATAAACCTTCCTCTTGAATCACTCTATCTATTGAAAAAAACCGCATCAAAATCCGGTGCGTAGTTTTAAAGATTTAAGCATACAAAGGGACATAGGGACAGAGAAAGCGACTTTGTTTTATACTATGTAGTGATATACATAGTCACCTTAAAAAGTACTGATTAAACCTTAAATTACATAATAATACTGTCTGACTCAACGTGAAAACATGTTTCATCAATACTTACTCACAAGTATTTGATATTTAACTGTTCCTAATTACCCGCAGTTCTCATTTACCCCACTTTCCCTTAAAGACAAAAAATGTGAAGCTGGAGCATATTAATCTGATAATTTTGATTTTTATTTTGTCTTGATATCTTTCAAATTAACAGTTAGATACACTTGCGTAAAACAGTTCCGAAGTAAAATTAAAACGGTCGCAAAAAAAGTATCTTTAAGTCCCCGGGGGAGAGGGGGTGTATGTACATATCTATGCGCAATTTACGCTGTATACCCGAATAGCTCACATTTTTTGCCCAGCTCGAAAAATTCTTAAAAATTTTTGGAGAACTTTTGAGATTAAAAATAACATTTTCTATTTATCATGCCTGCAATATCTTGCTATCTAGTTTAAAAGTATCTGAAACATATTATTACCTCGACTGCCCTTTAATCCACTAGTGATTACACAATTGTAATAAAATTTAAGGTCACCTTGTTGACCAGATGCAAGAAGTGAAAGCAGAAAAGTAAAAAATTTGCGTAATGTGACCTAAAACATTAAAATAATATATTTTCTTTAGTACGAGTCCTGCAGAAAATTTTTTCGACTCTTTAGATCGCCAAATGTACAAAAAATTACGATTTTTGTAAAATTTGTTTCACACTATTGACGTAAAATCACACCAAAAATATTACCCTTAAAAAACCTGTAGCGTCTCAAAAAATACTGGTCATAACCTTTCCTGCAGGTTGAATGCACTTGGGCTTTTTCGTTGTTGATTCTTTCTCTCTCCTGTCCACTGTTTTGGTTGTTGTTGAGCTCGTGCATTTGGTGATGGATGCAGAACTCATCCACAGCAATAAACTGTCGCAAAAACTTTCTCAACGAAATATGCCATCTTCATTCATCCTAACATGAAACAAAATTCTGTGAGAATTCCGATTATTTTTCATCCTAAATAATTCTCTCTTTTTAGCATCAACAGTACCAACTCTAGAAGACAAGTGGTGGGGAATAGGACAACCAGTAAAAGAAGATCATGAAATTACCCGAACTAAAATCGACATATCCAATGACGTAAGTGTTTCGAATGGCAGCAAGACAAAAATTATAATCAAATTCATTATTACATAGTTTTATTTATAGTCAGCGAGTTCAGTGTTAGTCTAGCTTTCGAAAAATTTTATTCCCTTCATCAGGACTTCTACAAAAGAGAAAATAACCTTCCTTAAACCCATTCTTATAAAATAAAAATAAAGAAAAAGACCTACCAAAGTGAGTACGAGAATGGTTCGATAAGTTCTCGGCCTGATAAAGAAAATTTCTTTCGGACATTGTGAATTCTTGTGACAATTTCGTCAGTTGAAGCGCTTTTTGGGCTTTCCGAGCGCTCATTATCTTGAATTGATGTACGACCACGATTAAATTCAGCAGCTAATTTTTTACTATCGAAAACGAAGGAGAAGAATCCTTTAAAGTAGAATCTAACTCATTTTTAATGTCCGTAGGAGTACTTTATAACCGCTCGAACTTCAATTTTATCCATCTTTCACAAAATATCGAACCTTATATGTTCACTCGATCGCCACAAACAAGCAATTGAACGCAAACATCTGAAACTTTGCAGGGCGTCATCTCAAGGTTAATGCTTACAAAATATTATAGTTATTTGATCCTACTAGCGCCCTCTCTGTTTCAGGCCGAGAACTTATCGCACCATCATCGTATGAATGAAATACCAGCTTTTGTTCAACAGGTACTTAACAATAAGATCACATAATATGAAAAAAATATTTTTAAAGGCAAAAATTCTCTAATTCAATTAAGAACGTAATTTCTAGCATGTGGACGTCGTTGAGACGCCATTTTAAAATTTATGAATGAAATTGACAACTGACAGTTGGCGCCAAAAGCCCGTTTTAATAGATAAAATTTACACTGCCCCAGAACAGGTAATGATTCTGAGAGCGGAGGTAACAGTTCCTGAAAAGTACTACGTTATTAAATGAAGAGCAGGTGAAAAATGGAGATTTTGACTTAAATTAGTCATAACTGTCAAAGCGTAATATAATTTAGAAATAAAGAAAGGCGAACTCCGCACCCAGCTGAACAAGTGTGATAATAACATTCAGAACAGTGACTAATTATATATATATATATATATATATATATATATATATATATATATATATATATATATATATATATATATATATATATATATATATATTATTTTTTTGTTTTTCCTGGGATTATGGTCCGTTTAAAAATGGAATTAAAATGTAATGATGGTGTTGTATTTTATATTACATTTTTTTTAATGCATTAACGTTTCGGTAATTTTTTTATCTTCGTCAGAATGTGTGTAGCTAAAAAGACAAAGTATTTGGTTGATTTTACTATTAAAATATTTACATATTATTTATTTACCTTGAACAATGATTCAGGAACAACACTGCACTTACATGTATTTATTTAAAAATTTTGTTCTATTAAAAATTTAATTTTCGCGAGATTCACAGAGTTCAAGATGACCACGTGTGTTATCTTGAAGTTAAGATGGTACTGAGAGAACAGATGGTATTTTTTTTGTAGGTAATGAGGGTTGTTTTGGCTATTGAGGGTTAAAAGGGTCTAGTTCGAAAAAGCAATGCGTTTTTGGTTTTAGAATTTTAATTTTTTTTGGTTCTTATTTTATAATATTATTATATATTTTGCTAAGTTGTTTGGTATCTGCCTTAGCATTTACTGCATGTTTGTTTTTTTGTATTTCTATCATCTCTAGGATTTCTCGTTTTTTTTTTGTATGGTTTTCAGTTTTCAAGATTTTTACTTTTTCAAAGTTAAAGGAGTGGCGATTTTCCGTGCTGTGTGTTGTTAAAGCCGTTTTATTTTTTTTGTCGTATTTGTGCCCATTTAATCGATTTTTTAGATGTTGGCTTGTTTGGCCTATATATTCGCCTTCGCAGTCTTTGCATGAGATACTGTAGACGACATGTTTTTTTATCTTTTGGTATTTCCGATTTAAGTTTACTGTAGCAATTTTTTAGAAGGTTGTGACCCTTATGGCTGACTGTTATGTCGTATTTCTTGAACGTATTTTGAAGTTTTTCAGATAGTGTCGAAATGTATGGAAGTGATACGTATTTTTCGTGTTTCTGTTTTGATTTAATATTTGGTGAATTTTCGTTATATAATTTGTGAATTATTTTTTTAAAAAGATTATTGACCAGGTTTTCGGGATAGCTGTTTATTTTTAAGGCTTCTTTTGCTTTTTGGATGGCCAGTTTTCGGTATTCCAGATCTGATAACTTAATGCTGCGATCTGCGAGACCTATAACCACGGTTTTTTTGTGAGAGAGGGGGTGTTGGGATTTAAAGTGTAAATATCTGGAGGACCATGTTTTTTTAGTATACCATTCAGTTTTTATGGTATTGTTAATGTGGTGTAAGGTTAGGTCGAGGAAATTTATTTTATTTTGTTTGTCTGTTTCTATTGTAAACTGTAGTTTAGGGTGGTAGGAGTTAAATTTTTCTAATACAGAGGTACATAGGTTTTGTGGTACAGCTGTGATGCAGTCGTCAACGTATCTATAGAAGAAGGACAATTTGAATTCAAGTTTTTTTATTACAGTTTCCTCAAGGTCCTCTAATACAAGTTGTGCTATAACACTAGAAATGGAAGCTCCCATTGCACATCCCTCTATTTGTTTATAAAATTTTTGGTTGTGTATGAAGTATGTAGAGTTTAAAGTTAATTCAAGTGCATTTAAGAATTCATTTAAGGGTATATCGGTGAATGATTTAATTTGGTTCCACTTTTTTGTTACTATTTCTTTTGCTAAGTTGATTGGTATGTTTGTATATAAGGAAACGACGTCTAGGGATATAAGTTCATGATCATCTGGGATGGGTATATTTCTTATTTTGTTCTTGAAGTCCACGGAATCTTTTATGTAATAGTTATTTTTGTTAATAATGTTTTGTAGAATGTTTTTGAGAAATTTGGAAAGGTTCTCTAAGGGGGATTGAATACAAGCTACGATGGGTCTTAGAGGAATACCTTCTTTGTGTAACTTTGGAAGTCCATATATACGTGGTGGGAGGGCATTTTGAATTTTTAAATTTTTCGCTGTGTTTGGCGGTATATACATTTTGTTTTCCCAACGGGTTATTATTTCGTTGTTGTTTTTTTGATAAATGGTGGTTGGATCGTTTTTTAGTTCTTTGTAGGTAGTATTATCTTGCAGTAAGGCATCCATTTTTTGATCATACTCAGCAGAATACATAACCACGGTTTGGTGGATTTGTCGGGTAATAGAATTTTTAAGTTGTTATTTGTTTTTAGAATAATAATAAATAAGAAATACCTCATATATATATATATATATATATATATATATATATATATATATATATATATATATATATATATATGTATGTATGTATGTATGTATATACATGTATATACACCCTCGATATTCATAATCGGAGTCAAAATATATATAAAAACTTTAGTGAAGCCGTATTACTTCATCCGTTATGAAAACCCACTGGACTCCTTCACTATTAATACTTCATATTGAATGAAATCAAAATAAATTTTTAGGTTATCACACAACTACATTCTCGCCTCCATCAAACGAACCAATTTCATCCAAGCCTCCAGGGTGTCAACCAATCATATGGAATCCACACCACCGTACTCAACACCGTCCTGGACTACTGGAAAAATAAATACAACTGGACCGAACGTCAACAATACCTGAATCAGTACCCGCATTTTTTTGTAAATATTCGCGGGTTAAAAATACACTTTTTGCATATTAAACCCGAAGGTACCGTTAATAAAAACGGTAAAAATGTGAAGGTACTGCCGTTGTTGATGTTACATGGTTGGCCTGGAAGTTTCAGGGAGTTTTATGAAGTTATTCCGAAGTTAACTAAAGTTCCAGATGGTAAGTTGTATTTTCTTGTCAAAATCATTGTCAAGGGTATACAGGGTGTACCAAATTAAGTGCGCACTATTGCGCAACTCTTTTAATAGTATAGATAGAAAAGCGGTCAAATTAGCAAAGTAGTAGTATTTTTTCGAGAGCGATATATGTATATATATATATATATATATATATATATATATATATATATATATATATATATATATATATATATGTGTGTGTGTGTGTGTGTGTGTGTGTGTACTGGTGTTTTTCTGGTTTTCAATCCGTTCGTCAGTAGAAATATCTTCACGACGTTTCGCCAACATCTCAGCTGGCATTTTCAAGTGATGCTTCCTCGATGGCTGCTCGAATTTTAAGTCGATATATCATTGCCGAAACAGTTTCCAGATATTTCCAAAGTTTTCGCACCACTAAATCCATTTTTAACTCAAAATTTAATACAAACGTTGTTGCAAATTCAACTCTATTTTTGTAACTGTAAAAAGTCGAAACACATGCAGATTAAGATGTACTCAAGACGGTGTAATTTTTACAAGTGTCAAGCTACAACGATAAAATTTGGTAGAAATATCAATGATAGATGTGATAATCTAACCAAAAAGTCAGCTGACTCAGAGCGTCACCTGGTGGTAATTTCGGTAATTTTTTGTTCAAGATAGAATGCTAATATATTTACTTTTACTTGTTCACTTATTATAAACTGTTTTTTAGTTGTAGTCTTTCCAAAAACTCACTTTTTACTTCTAAATTTTCTATATAACTTTAGAAAATACTTTCTATTTGATTGATCACGTTTAGGGTACATTTAACCATATTTTTTCACTGCTCAAAAACAATTTTTTCCACATACTAGATATGTTTCTAAAAGATCACATTTTTCTAAATTCAAGAACGCCATTTTGTAATGTTTATAACTAAAAGTCTAAAACCACATTCAGTATATAATATTACATACAATTTTTACTTTTCTTGACAGCAGACAAAGGAAGTTAAAGGGGATATGGAAACTACAAAAATAGGCTAAATATCTAAATAATTAATCCAACATGCAGAAAATAAATGTCATAAATTGACATCAAGTGGCTATGTGGAGTAAGAGCAGAAAAAAATTTCATAGTAAATTTGTTGTATAAGGTTGGCAATATGAGAATCAGAAAACAGCAGAATTTTGCGAAAGTACGGCAACCCAGCATATTCTTTGTATTTAATTTGGTCGTTTGTCATCGTCTTGACGCTTAAAATTCTCTTCTTTTTTTTTGTTGAGCCATGCAGTGACATTAGTTAAATTTCTGAATTTATATTTGTGTATGTGGTCAAGACATTTGTACAGACAGTGTATCATTGTATGGTATTGTTTTGTAGGTCTTGTTAATTCATTATTTTCGGCAAGTACGTTTTTTATGATTCGGTAATTATTTACATTATTGTAATTGTAGGAAAACGACGTTTTGCGGAAAAAAATCGTTATTTGCTCCATATTTTGAGGACGTAGAACACCATTTCGGCTTTGATTTTTCACTATTTTTTCTGCTTCTCGGAAAACTCAAAAAACGCCACTTCACCAAGCAATTTTAATTCTGAGGATAAAACCGAACCCACATATTATTTTCAATGGTACTAGTTAAAATATCGTGTATGTAATATATTTCAGCTATTTTTGCACAAATTCTAGTGAATAAATTTTAAAGAATTTGTATTATCAATAAAAAAGCAATAACACGTTCTGGAAAGGCCATCGACCATCAGACTCGCAAAAACGACTAATATTCGTTTGACACGTTGCCAGATGTAAAATATTTTCGTGGTATAAAATATAAAATTTACCACCTCAGTCAACAATATAATTCAATTTTCTTAATCTTTTATAGAGTCTCAGTCTCAAATTAATTTTAACCACCCAAAATTTCTGTTTAGTTCAGGTTTATTTGTAAAACTGAAACTAATCTGAACTAACTTAAATTGACCTAGACTTAGACTTTCGTAATATAAACTATAAAATGTATCCATTACAGTTAACAACATAGTTTAATTTTTGTAATGTATTAAAAGCGTAAAATTATGTTAACCATCCAAAATTTTTGATCAAAAATCACGTGAAGTCGGGACAATCTGTGAAAGAAAAGAATATATGTGAATTTCACAAAAATCGTATCGGCAATCTAGCAACAGCGCTAATTTTTCGGGTTTTAGTAACGAGTCCCACTAATATTAAATGGCTTAAGTCATTTCTTTTTTGATAATTTTCCTGATATTTCCAATAAAAATGGGCAAATTTATGAATTCTTATATAATACAAATTTTAATGATTTAGTACCTATGTGAATAGCATTTTTTACTGTTTTCCGCAAAATTCCGAAAAATTATGGAAAACGGAGATCAGAATTGTATTGTACGACCTCGAAATAGGGGAAAGTACCGAAATTTCCCTGACCTACTGCGCAAGTACAGTATAGCTTCACATGCCGGACCGAATTTATTTTATGGTATTCCCCTTCCTTTTAGCCTCTCTAACTTCCTTGCAGCAGACGCATGGAATGAAGATTTAGTTTCAAAAATATACGGTCAAATTGCCAAGAAAATAACTATGTTAATACAATTCGATTATTTTGAATTGTATGCCAATATATTTTTTTTTTCTGTAGATGATTTGCAAACGGAACGGTAAAAAAAATATACGAAATGCTCGCTTTAAAAAAATGCATTTTCATCATTTATTCAGAAACTAGCGACCCGCCCCGGCTTCGCACGGGTGCAATGCTGATACTAAATACACTACAGAAAAACTGTGACTATTTATTTTATTTTTACAACAATTATTACATCGGCCTCCGACGCGCTATTTATAGGCACGCTGCCGCCGCCCCGGTCGGCCAGTACCGCCGCAAGCGCTACTTCCCGCAATTTTAAATCTGTAATATCTTCGAAAATATTCATTTAAATCTTGTGCTGTAAAGGACCATATAGATCTATATTAAATCAACAATGTATTTAAGCTATTTAATTGGATAAGGATTAATGCTGTATTGGTTAAAATCGCTTCAAAATTTGCCATTATTTGTCGTAAAAAGTAAATGACAAAAAAATGTTATTGTGGGATATCCATGAGAGATAGACATATACCATCGCGGAGTTTTCTGTAGACCTTTTCAATGTGTACAAATAATTAGTACATTATTTTGATAAATCTCGTAGGGTTCAGCCTGCGTTTGCAATGTAAGCGGAAAAAAATATGATAATTAACGACATCACATTAGAAACCTCAAAAATAACAGTATTTCTCCACTATTTAATGGATGTTATTATACATATAAACCTTCCTCTTGAATCACTCTATCTATTGAAAAAAACCGCATCAAAATCCGGTGCGTAGTTTTAAAGATTTAAGCATACAAAGGGACATAGGGACAGAGAAAGCGACTTTGTTTTATACTATGTAGTGAAGCTAATTGCTAATTTGAAATACTTTGTATCTATAATATGAAAAGAATTAGCAATAATGCGCACATAATTTAGTACACCAGGTATATAGTTTCTGTTCGATATATTACAAAACTGAAAGAACAACAAATAAAATCAATTAATATGGCGGATTAAACTTCTAAAAATATTTAATTTCTCTCGTTATAGATAAAGATTTCGTCTTTGAATTGGTCATACCATCTCTACCAGGATTCACATTCTCTCAGCACAGTGATAAACCTGGACTGTCCGCAATATATATGGGCCAAATTTTCGCTGATCTAATGCAGATTTTGGGGTTCGAGAGGTATTATGTACAAGGCGGTGATTGGGGCAGTAACATAGTCCAGCATATGGCAATAGTTTATCCCGAAAGAATTATCGGAGTGCATTCCAATATGTGTTTTGTAAACACTTTGTTAAGCAATTTTAGGTAAGAAAAATCGATTAACAATGACTTGATATAATTGACTCATTTTTTTTAGCTATTACATATAGGTTACCAATATTAAGAATTTTTTGTTAGGAAAGGTAAAAAGTAATTTTCTTTAGGCAGCTAAAGAAAAATATTATGTACGTTTTAGTTGCAATTAGTTAAATACTTCGTTTTAAATTTGTCTCATGGCATTTTAAAAGTTTTAGCAAGTTTCATATATATTTGTTACAACTAAATAGTATTTACAATTACAAATTCAAAATAATTTCATAAACACTATTCCATAGTTATAGCAACAGCCTATTTAGTATTCCCAACTATTTTTTTCTTTTGTCAGTATTGATCGAATCAAGATCGATCACGCCTAGTTATGTTTTGTCTTCTTTTGAAGTGAGATGAAAAACAAATAATATTTTAAGGCCGCTACGTTCGTCGAGCTTCAAGCCGAACCCCTTTTGAGATGAAAAACAGAAGGTGGCCGAAACCATTTAGTACAGAAGGCCGGGGGTTTTTATGATCTTCTTGTGCGTTTTGACACGCTGAGTCCCAATTTTGAACATGCTCAGCGGCCAGAATGGATCTTAATTTGTTATTAACAATCGAATTCTTTAAAACGCTGTAGAAAATAATTAGCAATATATATAAATATTTTTTCACCGCAGATTGATACCTATTCTCAATAGAAATTTCGTAGTCCAGGGTTTATTGAAAAATATTGATTCGGGTCGAAGTTATTGCAAATATAGTGTTGTAAAATTGAAAAATTGCGAATGGTACGAGCTTTTTAACTCATAATTTGGCTTCTAGTTACTGAAATGAACTCAGAAATAGCTCATTTTAAAGATAAAATTATTAGCTTTAAAAAGAGTCTTGGTAAATTATTTTTGCAATGTTTATAAAAATGTTACGTGAACTTGAAATCGGAATTTTTGATAAAAAAGGCAAGTAATTTGTTTATAAATATTTTCAACCATAACCAGTAAATGTTATGCATGAGAATGTTTCATAAGATTATTCTACAGATCAAGACGAACATTTTGAGCTTTGGTTGACCTCTCTAAGTCTTTTTGTTGCCGAGATATAGCAATTTTAGAATGCACACACTGTCACGCGCACAAACAGCTGCCAGGGCGAGAGCGAAAGCATGCGCACCACCCTAGCGCGAATCCACATTTGTCAACAAACGCTTATATAGGGATATTAAAGATAAGAATCTAGCGACAAATCCTTGAAATATGTAAGATATATAGTTGTATCGCTAAAATAAATAAAATTCTCCATTTTTGCAGGTTCAGTAATAAAAAAAAAATAATTTAAACACTCTTCTGTCAAATTAGAACCGGGTATCAGGGTTTAAGGATTTGGGGATCAAAGGTTGATGGTTCAATATCTTGGGTGTTTAGGATTTAAGACTATAAAGTTAAAGGAATTTTGGGTTCGAGTGTTTATGGTTAAAAAGTTTAAATACTCTGTATTTGAATTTAGCTATCCCACAAACTCTTTTGTAGAGTATACAGTGTAGTTGACTTCGTTTTATGCCTGTGGGAGAACGATTTTTGTTTTTTAGGTTAGGTACTAGCAGTTACCTACTAGATTATATCACCAAACTCCTAAGTCAAGACCGATTAATTTTTATCGACATTTTAATACCTCCTTGTGACTAACATTTAAGAGTTTTTACGTACTTGACCTCATTTTGGGACCCATTATCTTGAATATCTGCAAATGGACATCAGATTTGAGTTCAGCGACCCCAAAAATCTCTTAGTATGGTCTATAGAATCCTTGCCTTTGTTTTATGTCACTAAAATCATGGTTTTTAGCTTTTTGAGGTTAGGTATGATCGGAAAATCTTGCTTTATGCTTATTTAGACAATGTTGTATTAAGTTTCGGGCCGGTTACCAACTTGTAGCAGGCAGTGCGCGCATCAAGCGCATCTTGGAAATTTTCGAATATATATATATATATATATATATATATATATATATATATATATATATATATATATATATATATATATATATATATATATATGAAGTAAAATGCGAACAGTAAATGCAAACTTCGTTCCATCATATCCTTTCCGTGTTAGAGGTTGCACAGTTTGAATGGATTGCTACAGAACATAATCCATCCATTTCCACCACCATCGAGATGATGGCCTACCTGTACCACCATACCGAGAAGAAAGTGAAAACTTACCCTCCCCGCCACAGTGATACGGCAGAGGCACATGTTTCGTCTCTACTAGACTCATCAGGGTACCGATATGATGGAACGAAGTTTGCATTTACTGTTCGCATTTTACTTCACTTATACGCGGAGTTGCATATAGTTGTACGTTTGCTGAATGTGATTTCAGCACTACAACGGCATAATGTGGATGTATCCACTGCTATTGCAACTCACACAGAGGAATCTGTGAAAAGTCGCTTAAACATATATATATATATATATATATATATATATATATATATGTATACATACATATATATATATATATATATATATATATATATATATATATATATGTATACATACATATATATATATATATATATATATATACATACATATATATATATATATATATATATATATATATATATATATATATATATATATGTATACATACATATATATATATATATATATATATATATATATATATATATATATATGTTATGTCGGATATTCCCACGGGTGTGATGTGTAATGGAAGGTTTTCGGGCATCCCGTGTATGTGCTGAGTCCCTCTCAGGACTGTAAGGCAGCTGACGTTTCGGTGAAATCTCATTGACCATTTTCAAAGCTCACTGTATGGCGTCTACGAGCTCGTAAAAGTGCGGAGAACTCAAAAGTCATGAAAAAATTCCGGGTTCGAAAAATGACGACAGCGCTGTTTCATTCTAGTATGGAACTCATCACGTCGTTGCATTAGGTACAAACCATCATCCCGCATCTGTGTCCTATAAACAGATTTTACAGTTCAAAAATATTAAATAAGACAGTAGCGACATCTCGATGGATTATTCAGTAACACAAGAACAACACAAACCAACAATGTTTTATAAATACTTCAAATAACACATTAAATATATCTTATTTATAAAAATTAATTGCAACAATATTCATAATTTTTCGAACTACCCCAGATTAAAAAAAAACATGAAAATTGGTCCTTTTGTTGTTGAAATACGGCGAATTTTTCCGACCGCCGCTAATTTGATCGGCCAGTCGCTTTTCGGACACTCTACTTCACGTATGATGTTTAATAACAAAAAACCGCCCTTTGTAAAATATGATCATGGATTTTTAAAATATAATTTTCTAAGTATCAAACGCAGTTTGATTTATTTCTTATTTTTTATAAACAAAAGAACTGCATTTTTTTGAAAAAGAAACCTAACTTGGCTCCTTTGGATCCAAAAAGTTGTTTTTTCAAAATCTTCGTCTCGAAGCTATTCGAATTTCTAAATCAAAAATGTCTCACATGTAAAAGGGGGGGCTCCAGCTCTATTTCTTTATAAAAACAACACCTCTTTCTTTAAAGCGATATTTAAGGGGTTGAAAATTAATTGTTTCATTTACTCCTAACAAGATTAAAAAATTTTGCAATATCTTAGCAATAACTTATCCAATTTACTATTATAAAATATCGTTTTGTTCAGGATGACGAGGGCTTCCCTTTAAAGCAAACAAGTACAAAAAAGTCAATTTTACAATAAATAATTGTTATGCAAAAATGGGCAATTTTGAGGGTTTTTTGGCCTTTTTGAAATAACAAATTAACGAAGATGATCATACAAAACCTCAAACTGTAAGTTTTCAAAATCTCTACAACTTTTATTTGAGACTTTTTTTCCAAAATGCGATGGTTGTCTTGTAGAATCTAAAAATCTGTTTTGGCCAACTTTAATCCCTCCTCTTGGCCCCAGTCTATTTTTTGCTGTCATATTTTATGTAGGATTTGTTCTTACATTACACTCAATACCCCTAGATAGGTCTCATCCAACTCGCAATTTACATCACTATATTTACCTATGGCTTGGACTATTTGTATTATTACTTTTTAGGTTCATCACAGTAAACTAAAAAAAAACCTGCTCTGACAAGAATTGTAGCTTTCTTAATTAAAATTTCAGTAAATACAACCAAAAGCTTCGGGCATTTTTTATTGAGAAAATTAGCTGATCAAATGTCAAGACTGAATTACCGCCACAACTTTTATTGTTTATTCAGTTTAAACTTTAGTTCAGATAATTAAAAAGTGCAGGTTTTGTTTACCTACGCCATGAACGAGTCTAACCTTTCTAAACAAGATTTTTATTTTACTTTTGTGGACCAAAATTTCAGTCGAATCCATTTTCTGTACTGAATACTTAGTCTACCTTTGTGATTCAGTTTGAAAATGACTCTGTGAGTTGAAACTGCAGTCACTGTTTTCTTAATAAATTTAGTGGCATAAAACATAGTAGTTCCTTTTAAACATTTCCCGAAGAATCCATTTTCCTTTAAAATAAAGATTATCAAATCCAAATTTTAGGAAACATTACGTAGTTATTTTTAGGAGTAAATTTTAAGTCTGTTATATATGTAATTGTCCTTTCAGGCAGAGAATACGAAAAATATATATACAGACAGTTTATTTCCTGCAAATATCGCTCTGGTTCTCTCTCCATACGCGTTTCGATCACCTCATGGTTTCATCAGGGGAGCTGTATCGAACCGAGAGCAACATTAGCAAGAAACAACTGATATATGAAATATAAATTTCACGGTATGTCGGCAGGATATTGCTCCTGCCATCCAATCGCGATTTCGATTTCGAAGTCGTTTTCGATTTGTCTATGGGGACGAACATCATGTGTGACAAGGTCGTCGAAAGAAAGAAGATTTGGTTCATAATGATACATCAAATCGTTTGCGTTTTGTTTTGAAGAGAAAAATGGGGCACCAGCAGGTGGTGCCGGAGAGGACCCACCATAACCTCCCGACCCGGCTGAAGGCCAAGCCGTCTCACCTTTCTTGCTGTTAAAATTGGGCACTTTGTTTTGAGCCACGCTCTTAAATTTTGAAAAGTTTGAATTTGTGTTTTTGTTTGCCAAAAATTAAAAAGGGACAAATTGAAACAAAGGACGCGTAAGGAAAGTGAGCAGGAATGTTCTACGTGTCTTTGTATAAAAATGAAACAGGGTTAGCTAATTGCTTTTGGAAAAAATTAGCTCTGTGTGTTGCAACTTTGAAAAGTTTGAGTGATTTTTGGTCAGTCAAGTTTTCCGTAAAAGTCGATCAAAAATCGTCAATTTGTCAGTAAAAGTGTATCGGAAAAGATATGCAAATTTAGCAAAATGTATGCGAATAATTACTGAGTTTTTCTCGTCTTTTCCGCTTCACGGATTTTTATTTTGTGAGAAGGGAATCGGGAAATGTTTTTGGGGGGATTGTCTTTGTTTATCTCACGTATTTGAAGAGCCAAAAAATGTTGTTTTCTGTGTTTGAATTTGGAAGAAAAACGGGGGTGACCCGTCCTAGAAAAAGGATTTTTTTATAGGACTGTGGTCGGTTTTTCTTTGTTCTTTCAGGACTTAGGCCAAGTCCCTAGGTTAATACTTGGGAGTATGGGAAACTCCAAAATTTATAGAAGCGAATACGCGGAGTTTATGTCGGTGATCCGCTACTACAACGCCAGTTCGCGTTTGTAGTCTCGAATAGAACCCGACTTTCGAACTGTAGTGTCTGAGGGCCTGGTAGTTCTGAAACTTACCTCAAATGTTCGTATGCAGATACTACCTGTCCTGATTCACTCTAGTTTATACCTAGGGAATCCTCAGACACCGCATTTAATCAGACAAGTTACTTTCGATTTAAGGTTTCTTGAATTTTTGATTTTTCGCTACCGGGGTGCAAGTGGTAGTTACTAAACACCCAAAAATTCCGTATATGGGTTTTGTATGTTTATTGACTCTTCTACGAGGATCTGGAAGTTCTATGCTGACTTCAACAAGATCGTCGCGATTGCAAGGATGGTCTGGTCTTGAAAATTCAGTATAATCTGCGAGGAAATCGTCCAAATCCACCTGCATTTTCGTATTTCTTGATAGAAATCCGCAACGAAAGTGTCTTTGCCGTGAAAACAGCAACTTTTGAAGCGAAATTTCACGCTTCTCTCTTCTTGCTTCAAAACAGATGTTTTCTTTCTTCACAACTGCTGGTCTTCTTGCTTCACTACTGTTGATTTTCCAATTTTTTCTTCTTTAAGGCCAAGTCGATATTGAATCTGGCTCTTTTTGTCAAGCTTTTTATAGTTTTACCCAACTACGCTAAGTTGGACCAAACTATGCTCGAAATAACCAATCAGCGTGCTTCAAGCATTTTGCTAATTTAGGCCACGCCTCCCAATGCTTCTCTTATGGGAAAATTTCTTTTTCGAATTTCAGAGGATTTACTCGCTCGATTGACGAGATTTTTTCTGAAATCGGTAGATATACGTTTTCTGCATCATCCCACAGCATTGGGAATATAAAACTGTTTTTATATTTACAATAAAGGAGAATTACATATATAACAAACTATTTAAATACGGCAGAAAGATTTCTTTATTTCTTACTGAAATTCTGATTATTTTAAAAAAGTGAATATTTAATTTTTAATTTTTTTCAGGTTCTTCATCGGAAAATATTTTCCCAGCTTGATTTACGAAAAAGAAGAAATGGAACTTTGCAATTCAACCGCCAATTCGCTTAAATTCATCCTTGAAGAAACGGGATATTTTCATCTACAAAGTACAAAACCTGATACTATAGGTGTGTAACCATTTTGTACAAACAAGATTCATTTTTAATGTTTCATAAAAATTTCAAAGTTTTATTCCTAGTTGCAATAGGAATATAAATAAGTTCTTCTTAAATTGTTACTCTCGTTTTAGGTGTAGCTCTCAACGATAGTCCAATGGGTCTTGCAGCTTACATACTAGAGAAGTTCAGTACTCTCACCAACGCTCAATATAGAAATCGGGAAGATGGAGGCCTTACAGAGAAATTTACAATGGACCAACTCTTGGACAACATTATGCTTTACTGGGTAACAGGTTCTATGACGAGTGCCATGAGAATTTATGCCGAAGTTTTTACAAATTTTGCTCTAGAGTCTGACAGGCAAGTTTCCATTTTTTTCGCTTTTATGAACCCAAAAGTATTTTTTAGTGAGATGCTGTTCTAATTTTTATTATCAAAATTTTTTTTAGGCGTCAAATTCAAATTCCCAGCGGCTGCGCCCGATTTCCTTACGAAATCCTGCTCACTCCTCGAGTAATTCTAAAAGAAAAACACCAAAAACTGGTCCACCTGACAACGTATCAAAAAGGAGGCCACTTTGCAGCGTTCGAAGAGCCAGAATTATTATCAAACGACGTTTTCACGTTCGTAGAAACTGTAGAAAACCTCAACAGTTAATTTTGTGATATGTTTAAGAGGAAATTTGGAGATTTTCATAACCGTTCAAGGGTTAGCCGGGGAAGAGGGGCAATTTTAAGTCATTTTAAAGAAAAGTAAATATTGAATGCTATTTTGAATAAATAGAGTGATCGTTGTTAATGTTGCTGCCATAAGAAATGATGACGTCCATGTAAAAACTATATTTAGTTTGTGTTCATAAATATATATATATATATATATATATATATATATATATATATATATATATATATATATATATATATATATATATATATATATATTCTGAAATTTCTTGGGTATGAGGTTTTTTGTTTTTAAAACAATCTAATCAAAATTTGACGTTTCGCCCATTTTTTTGGGCTTTATCAAAAGTATATTGTCAGTCAGTCTATGGATAAAATCTACAGAGAAAAACAGAACAATCAGCCATCACTGAAACAATTAAATACACTTAAAATAGACATACATATTTTATAACTAACACACTGTACAATATTAAAAATGCAAATTTAAAATTCTTTGCTAGATACGCACCCGTTGTAGTTGTGCCGTATATAATTCAACAAAGAGTATACATTGTCAGTATGAAGGAATTTGGTATTATCAGTAAAAGTTTTTTTTTAATATATTTTTATTAATTATTTGTGGAGCAATTATTATATTATTAAAGAATCAGATATATTTTTTTTTTTGGTATTTTAGTGTTGTATTTGTTATAATTTTTAATGCAGTTTTTAATTAATTAGGTTATTATAAATTTGGCTATATCTTGTTTGTCATTTACGACATGCTTTTCTTTTTTAATGTGAATCATCTCCTTAATAAGCAGTTTGCGGTAGCTTTGGTTCTGGGCTAATATCTGTGTATTTGCGAAATCAAATTCGTGTTTTTGAGAAGATTCGTGCTTATGTAACGCAGTTGAAGCATTTTTGGTGTACTTGTGACCATTCAGTCTACTATCCAAATATTGCGTTGTCATACCTATGTATTTTTTTGGGCAATTTAGACAAGGTACAGCGTATATTAAATTTGACTTCTTTTTGGTTGCTACTTTGCTTTTTAACGGAGTGAAAAGTGAAGACAAAAGATTTTGAGATTTGTGGCATACAAGAATGTCGTGTTTTTTTAAGGTGTATTTTATTTTTTCTGAAAGTCCCTGAGTGTACGGCATAGCTATGTATTTTTTGTTACCATCTGGGTTCGCTGATTTGTCTATATTACTAGTATTATAAAATTTATGAATTCGTTGTTTAATAATTTTATTAATTTGATATTCTAAAAAGTTATTTTCAATCAGAATCTTTTTGACTTTCTTAAGTGTTTCGGCTCGATATTCAGGAGACGTTAAAGTTAGTGCTCTGTCTGTTAGACCGATGATAACGCTGTTCTTTTGAGATAGGGGATGGTGTGAATTGTAGTTCAAATATCGGCCAGACCATGTTTCTTTTGTATACCACTTCGTCTTAAGGCATTCATCAACATTGTTTCTTATTATCGTTATGTCCAAAAAGTTAATCCTACTGTTTTGTTCGATTTCTGATGTAAATTGTATTTTGGGGTGAAAGTTATTGAAGCAATCTAAAATGTCTTGTACATGGATTTCTGGAACGGCAGTAAGGCAATCATCAACATACCTTTTGAAAAAGGTCATAGGGACATTAGTATTATTTAAGACGGTTTCTTCCAAATACTCCATTACAAGTTGTGCAACTGTGGAAGAGATGGGTGATCCCATGGCACAGCCATCTAATTGTTGGTAAAAAGTATTTTGGTATTGGAAGTAATTATTAGTTAACGTTAGATTTATAGATTCTATAAAAAGATCTTGATTAAGGCTGGTATGTTCCTTTAAGCCCAGGACCAAAGCTACCGCAAACTGCTTATTAAGGAGATGATTCACATTAAAAATGAAAAGCATGTCATAAATGACAAACAAGATATAAAAAATCTTAACCAAATTTATAATAACCTAATTAATTAAAAACTGCATTAAAAATTATAACAAATACAACACTAAAATACCAAAAAAAATATCTGATTCTTTAATAATATAATAATTGCTCCACAAATAATTAATAAAAATATATTAAAAAAAAACTTTTACTGATAACACCAAATTCCTGACGTACTGACAATGTATACTCTTAGTTGAATTATATACGGCACAACTACAACGGGTGTGTGTATCTAGCAAAGAATTTTAAATTTACATTTTTAATATTGTACAGTGTGTTAGTTATAAAATATGTATGTCTATTTTAAGTGTATTTAATTGTTTCAGTGATGGCTAATTGTTCTGTTTTTCTCTGTAGATTTTATCCATAGACTGACTGAAAATATATTTTTGATAAAGCCCAAAAAAATGGGCGAAACGTCAAATTTTGATTAGATTGTTTTAAAAACAAAAAACCTCATACCCAAGAAATTTCAGAAAATATATATATATATATATATATATATATATATATATATATATATATATATATATATATATATATATATACATATATATATAATTTTTCCTTTATTTTGTCTTTTCTTGGGTTTAGATTCTATATTTAATAAAAAACACAAAACAATTGACGTTTCGCCCTTTATTTAAGGCATTTTCAAAACTTTTTCCTCCTAAAAATATTTTTATATAATTAACATTCACGTACCTACAATTTTAAAAAAACAAACAAGGCATTCTAAAACAGTATTTAAATTTTTAAAAATATTTAATTTTACCGGTACACACCTTGACATTTTGTTATTCTATTACTAAATAAAATTTAATACATGGAATGCGAATGTGTTTTTTTTATTTTTTTTTATATAATTTTTATATTTTACAATGCACAAAAAAACAAATAAGGTATACGTTTAGTTTTATGTTTAAGAGGATATTCAATTTTTGATTCTTATTTGACAGGATCGAATACTTAATATTTTTGTTTAAATTAGGCTTGTGTAAATGTGGCTCAAATTTCCCATATCTGTTCTGTCGTTAACAGTGTTTTTATCTTTTTTAATTTCAATCATTTCCTTTATCTGTAATTTTTGGTAATTCATGTATTTGTTTTTTATTTTGGTACTGTTATAATCAAAAGTATGTTTTTCGTCATGTGTGTGTTTGTTTAACGCTGTTGAGGCGTTTTTCGTATATTTATGGCCATTCAATCTGTTCTTGAGTAATTGACTCATCATGCCTATATATTTTTTGGGACAATTTGTGCAAGGGATCGAATATATTACATTTGATTTATTCATGAGAGGAGTTTTACTTTTTAAATTTGTGAACAATGTATTTAATTTATTATGAGACCTGTGACATACGATAATATCATGCTTTTTTAAAATGTGTTTTATTTTTTCTGATAACTCACTAGTGTAAGATAGTGCTACATATTTTTGCTGTTTATGTTCTATGTTTCTTGTTTTTCTGTCAGAAAAAATAAAACACATTTTAAAAAGCATGATATTATCCTATGCGACAGGTCCCATAATAAATTAAATGCACTATTGACTAATTCAAAAAGTAAAACACCTGACATGAATAAATCAAATGTAGTATATTCGATCCCTTGCACAAATTGTCTCAAAAAATATATAGGCATGACGAGCCATTTACTAAAGAACAGATTGAATGGCCATAAATATACGAAAAACGCCTCAACAGCGTTAAACAAATACACACAGGACATACCTTCGATTATAACAGTACCATAATTAAAACAAAAATATAAATTACCAAGAATTGCAGATTAAGGAAAAGATAGAAATTTAAAAAAGATAAAAACACTGTTAACGTCAGAACGGATATAGGAAATTTGAGCCACATTTACACCAGCCTAATTTATACAAAAATATTAAGTATTCGATCCTGTTAATAAACATCAAAAATTGAATATCCTCTTAAACATAAAATTAAATGTAAACGTATATGGTTTTCTTGGTGCATTGTAAAATATAAAAAATAAAACTCACTCGTATTCCATGTATCCTCAATAGACGATGTAAAAATTTTATTTCATTATTAATAAATAAACGAAATGTCAAGGTGTGTACTGGTAAAATTAAATACTTTTTTAAAAATTTAAATAGTTTTTTAAAGTGTTTGTTTGTTTTTTAAAATTGTACATATGTTCTTGTCTAAATGTTTGTAATTTAAAAAAAAATATTTTTAGAAAGATAAATAAATAAAAAGATAAAAATTTTTGAAGATGCCTCAAATGAAGGGCAAAACGTCAAATTGTTTTGGATTTTTTGTTAAATAAAGCACCTAAGCCCAAGAAAAGATAAAAAAAAATGATATATATGTCTATATATATATATATATATATATATATATATATATATATATATATATATATATATATATATATATATATATCCTTTTTGTTGTTACATCGTGAATTGTATTAAGTTTTGCATTCTTATAATAATATATTTATATATAACATTTGTGTGATATTTTGTAATAAAGAGATTTTTTAGAAAAATACACATTGATTATTTACATTAAACATACGAATTTAGCATCGATTTTCTCCTTTTAGTGCGGGTCAGGTTGTTTCACATCTAAATCAAATTCAAAAAGATTAAATCGCAACTTTGTTATCTCCAAAATGAGAGATGATATGACTCAAGATCTTCGATTGCAAGATCATCTTGATGGATAACTATTGAAACCATATCTTGGTTCCACAGGACAAAACAAACTGCCACTATGTGGAGATGCATCAAAAGTCCTGTAAGAGATAGATTGCAATCTAAGATATCCCGCGAGTGAGAGAGAGAGACTAGTTAATATTGGGGTGTGCAGCAAGTGAAAGAGTACTCTTTAAAATTATCATTTTCATCTTTAGGGAGACTATAAAAGTTACAAAAAACGGAAAATTAGTGAGATAATTTTCCTAATAATTTTAGTAGTACGAAATTTCAAAAATATTGATTTTTTTGAAATAAACTGGTGAATTTTCAGTGAAAAATTTCGTATAAAACTGCTCATAAAATGAAAAGATTTTAATCAATCAAAAATTCCCTATGTATGTACAGGGTGAGTCAACGATTGGATGAAGTAGGTTTGTGCCTTTTCGGTGAAATTAACAAAGAAACTATATTTATTGTTTGATACAGTTTATTTTTACGCAGATTTTAAAAATATTTAGGACTCTACAGGGTGAGCCAAAAAACTAGGACAACATAAATTTGTATTTTTTTAAATAGAACACCCTATATACGAATCGTATTTTCGATTTAGCTTATAATTTTAAATCTTTTTTATTAAGGGTTTACTATAACAAAACTTTATAGTTTCTGAGATAATTAAGTTTAAAAAAAAATCACATTTTCAAGCATCAATTCAATCCTAAATAACGTTTTCAATTTTGTGACAAATATATTCAAATTTGGAATTTAGCAAGGTCAAGGACAAGTTAACATAATTTTTACCTAATATTTGCAATAAAAGCTACAGGGTGTTGAACACATCGGCTCAAATTTGAACAAGTTTAAATGAATAAATATCTTTTTTTTAAAAGGTACACCCTGTATATTTTCATGTTATTTAATAGAGTAATAAAAACCCTAAAAGTTTTGTTCAATATATCCTATACCTATTTATAATAGTTTTTGAGATATTTCAGTTTTTCTTATTTTCCATACTTTTTTACAGAAATAGTCTTCATTATCATAGTAGCCATGTAAAATAATAAAAAGAAACTACAGAAACAAACAGAATGTGGTTAAATATGATGAAATGCATTATTCGTTATATTACAACGGCAATAGTTTAATTAAACATAATGTGAAAAAATTAACACAACAATAACGACAAGGCAAATACACATTTACTTTTATACTAAATTGAAACAAAAAAATTACCTATTAAATACTGAGATTAATTATTTCTTTTTAATAAGTGTTCGAATAAACGACCCTCTTGTGCAATGCAGAAATTTAATCTTTTGTGCAGATTTTCTCGGACCCTGGACAAAATTAGTGGCGTTATTGTTCTACAGGTATCCCTAATCCTGTTCCGCATATCTTCCGCTGTTGTTGGTGGATTAACATACACCTTATTTTTAATATAACCCCATAGGAAGAAATCTAATGGGGTGATGTCACAAGACCTTGGTGGCCACTCAATGAAACCCCCACGTCCAATCCATTTTTGCGGATATCGTTGGTCCAAAAACGCACGAACTTCACGATGGTAATGCGGAGGCGCACCATCGTGCTGGAACCACATACTGTCGAGCTCATCCCTATCGAGACCTTGAAGCAGTTGGGGTAGTTCTTCTTGTAGAAAGTTCAGGTAACTATGGCCATTTAGTGGGGTCCAATAATTCGATTATGATGATTACCACACCAAACATTTAATGACCAGTGATTTTGATGTTGCACCTCTCTAATCCAAAATGGGTTTTCTGTGGCATAATAATGCATGTTGCGTCTATTTACGGCACCATTACTTCTAAAAGTAGCTTCATCACTAAACATTACCTTGCATAATAAATTTGGATTTCATTGAATCTCCGCATTTATTGTACGACAAAAGTTTACACGACTTTCAAAATCCTGTCCCTGCAATTCTTGGTGTAATTCCATGTGATATGGATGTTACCTATATTTCTTGGTAGTACGATTAGCGGTGGATTGTGATGTTTCACATAATGCTGCTAACTGACGGCTACCAATATAAGGATTTTCCTGAACATTTAACAATACTTGCAGTTCTTTTTCTTCATTAGTTACTGGTTTGTTGACCACTTTACGTTTTGGATAATCAACAGTACCCGAAGAATCAAATCTTTGCATTAAGTTTTGAAAAGTATGGGTATTAGGCTGGCGTCGATCAGGATACTTCATTTTGTAAATTCTTCGAGCAAGAAGGCAATTTTTTTGAGCCTCTCCTATTGTATAAATCATATCTATTAACTCATTCTTTGGAAAATTCATTTTACAATATAAGATGAATGCAAAAAAAAAACAAACTACACTACATAAAAACCAAAAGAAGCGATTGCGGTTATAAATTTGACACACAGAAAAATGTTCTTTTACATTGTTTTTGCCATGGCTACTATGATAATGAAGACTATTTCTGTAAAAAAGTATGGAAAATAAGAAAAACTGAAATATCTCAAAAACTATTATAAATAGGTATAGGATATATTGAACAAAACTTTTAGGGTTTTTATTACTCTATTAAATAACATGAAAATATACAGGGTGTACCATTTAAAAAAAGAGATATTTATTCATTTAAACTTGTTCAAATTTGAGCCGATATGTTCAACACCCTGTAGCTTTTATTGCAAATATTAGGTAAAAATTATGTTAACTTGTCCTTGGCCTTGCTAAATTCCAAATTTGAATATATTTGTCACAAAATTGAAAACGTTATTTAGGATTGAATTGATGCTTGAAAATGTGACTTTTTTTCTTTAAACTTAATTATCTCAGAAACTATAAAGTTTTGTTATAGTAAACCCTTAATAAAAAAGATTTAAAATTATAAGCTAAATCGAAAATACGATTCGTATATAGGGTGTTCTATTTAAAAAAATACAACTTTATGCTGTCCTAGTTTTTTGGCTCACCCTGTAGAGTCCTAAATATTTTTAAAATCTGCGTAAAAATAAACTGTATCAAACAATAAATACAGTTTCTTTGTAAATTTCACCGAAAAGGCACAAACCTTCTTCATCCAATCGTTGACTCACCCTGTACTGCTATAAAAAACTAAATTATTTGATTTAAAAGTTTATAGCATCGAGGTACTTAAGTTTATTTTGTTTATATTCTTAGGCATTGCGTTGTAGCAATTAAGTCGTTTTTTTTTTGCAATTTGTTTAAAATATTAGAATAAATATTTTTTTATTTAATTCATGATTTTTATTGGAAAAACTCAAGTAATTTTAACCGTGATTTTATCATGATTAAATCATTTAATTAAAATTAACCCAAACCTGCCCTATATATTATATATGCTTCAAGGACAGTGTAACTGAGTTTTAACTATCCATCCATTAAGAGAAGATTGCATTACCGGCCCCCATACGAATACAACTGTTTACCAGAAAACCTTTTTCTTATTAAACCGCTTAAACTTGCAATATTTGCAACGCGCGACTAATCTCGCTGATTAAAAATAAGAAAAATACTTTTTCTCATTTATTAATTTTATAAATTTTTTTATAAATAAAAAATTAAACTTTTCTTTTCGGTTTATCGAAATGAATCTTGGACTGTGCAGTTATTTTAACTATATTTTTTTGAACCATTGCGTTTATGAGGTGGCCCAGGAGAGAAGTAGGTATCTAGGAGAACACGATGATAATGTAAGGTAAGCAGAATAAAACTCCATTATTTTTATTTAAACATAAACAAGTTTATTGCATTTTTTAACTTATAACATAACAATCCATGACTGAATGACATATCAAAGACACAGCTCAAACTATTAAATATATTTGAATTTTGGGAAAAGGTAAGCAAAACCGCCCCAAACAGCACAAATACGTCTTAATGACGTCCATAAAACGTTTGATCTCAACGAATGACGTCCATAAGACGTTGTATAGACGTCTTATGTTACAAAAGGTAACGTCTTTAAGACATTTGCTTATAACGTCTTATGGACGTCCCTTCCCAATATTAAAACAACATATTCCACCATTAAAATTATGTACATTAAAAAGGGTCCCTTTAATTTTTTTGTTTGTCTTGTTTATAAAGTCAAACCGTAATTATTCAAAAGTCCAAAAAATAACTTTAATTAAGAAAAAATCAAGAGCAAAACATACACGTGAATGATTTGCTTAAAAAAATTTTCAACATAATCTCTTTATACAAAAAAATACATAACTTAAGCATAATGTAAACTTTTACTAATTTGAAATTTAAGAAGTGAGGTAGAAGAGCAAATATTTTCAGAACTACTACTGTTCGAACTATAAGTGAACCTATCAAATTTAAGCCCTAGTTTATCCCTTCGATATAATATCTCTAAAAGGTAGACTATCAACAAAATAAAAGTTTAATGAAATAAAAAGTACACAAATCTTTAAATAGTTTTAAAAACAAGAATTTTTATTTACTCGAATAACAAATCTGGTCTGATGCCCTTTTCAGCCATATCTGGATTGAAACTTCTTCATTCTTCGGAATTTTTGCCAGTCCTGTTATCTCTGTAGATCCTAATAACAAACTGATTTTAATTTTATAGGATAAAGTTTATCATTTGTGGTAGTAAATTTTTTGATATTTTTGCGAATTTTTATAATTGTCCTCTACTATAGAATCGTGCCTTATGCTATTTCAAGGTTAATATGTACAATGAAAGACAGAACTTACTCATAATAAGTCTCACCAAGTTGAAATCGTAGAACTTTCTTTTGCTTATAGACGAATTGAGAACCTCCTTCTTTTAGAAGTCGGTTACAAACACCATGTTTTTGAACGGTTTTTTACGAATAACTCGAAAACCTTATTTTTTATTACAAAAAAAAATTAAATGCTTATAAAAAAACAAGATGATTGTTTTTTTTTCTCATTTCTATAGATGCAATACGTATCAAGTTATAAATTGTTGAAGGTGACTTCTTCTCTGCAAAAAATTGAAGTCAAAATATTCAGCGGTAAATAACGGAAAAACGGTAAATTTTTCAGGAAAAATGTTTAGAGCATTTTTCAAACTACTTGAAAAAATCTTTAAAACGAGCTTTATTTGAAGTCATTGACATAAAAACTAACGGAGTCATGATGAAAATAAAATTGTTTACTCGCTTTTTCGGTAATACTACAAATTGAAAAAAAAACGAAAAAATGTATTACAGATATCTATAAGCATTAATAGTCCGGTCAAGTTAGCATCAAAAATAGGGGTAAGGTTACATTAATTCGCACCTTGCTAAAAATTGGCATGAATGTTGGGAACCCTATTATACACAATTTGTCAATTATCCACATCAATCCGAAGTGTGGAAAAAAATTTATTCAAGGTCAAATGTTGCAAAAATCGGTTTTTTGAGTTTTCCAGCTAAACGGTAAGTTTTATAATAAAAATAGGTGAGACAAAAATTATTCATCATGCAATTATCTATAAAAATTGTTCATACACTTTTTTTCCTAAGAATCACCATTTCGGAGATATAGCGATGCAAAATGTTGAAAAAGTTGTATTCTTCATAATATGCACACGTTTCCGCGCCACCCGTGAGGTAGTGTACATGGCGCGTTTTTTTTTACGTAGTTTCCCCGGTAGGCATATTCCACGATCTATTGTGCTTCTGTTGAGTTAAAAAGCTATTGTATTAAATTGAAAATGGTACTATTGTAAATAACAAGAGCGGTGTAAGTAATGCGTAAATTGAGAAAATTATTCGTCTGATTGATACTCTTCTAATGGAACATAATCCATACTGTCTTGCTCTTCTTCTTCTCCTTCTTCTTCTTCTTTTTCTTCTTCTTCTTCTTCCTGCTGAGTACAAATAAATTGTTCAAAGAGCAATGCATCAGATGTCTCCTCGCCTATATCGTAAGAATCCTCTTCTACTGGCGATTCAACATTGGAGCACGATTGGCCTCGACAACTGATACATGCTAATGAACAAAACAAACCAACTTTTTTACAGCCGCATTTAGCATTACACCCCGTTTTGCAATTGCAAAAAATTGAATTGAGGAGTTTTTCCGGTGCAGGAGGGAGTATATCAGCATTGTCTGCAACATACTGAATGAATGTGCCAGTTTCTGGTGGTAAAATGTGAGGTGGACGGTGAAAAACTGCTGCTGCTTCGTACAATATAGTATCATTATAAGATGCGCACAAACCGAAAGACGAAACAATTTGTATAAGACGTTTTGACCCAAATCGCCGATGAAAAAAAAATAGAGAGACCCAATTGTAACTTTGATTTGAAAGACCTTGGTCGAACAGCAGTCATAATACTATGGCTAATATTTGTGCATACTAACTCTGGAATTTGACTGTTAATATCTTCAAACATACGACCTGGCGGGGGGTAATGAGAATTATCAAAAACTGCAGATTGAATATCTTCTCGAATGATTGCTGCCGCAGCCTTCACGATTCTAAATCGCTCTTCTTTTTCATTTGTTGTTTTTTTTTTCGTAGCTAGCTCGATTTAAAATGTCATAGTGATTATCAACAAAACATATTAATGTTGATGCTCCTGACTTTTCTGTTATAATAATTTTATCGCCATACTTCAACTTTAATCGTAACTTAATGGTTCCATTATCTAACGAATTATTGCAAATATTTTGTAATTCGTCTAATGAAAATTGACAATCATCACTATTTTCGATGTGTGCAAATATTTCTTCCATTAAAAGATTCGTACTTTCAGATTGAGGACGACCGGCTTGACCCCCCGTAGTCGGTCTCAAGAAGGCATTATGACAGTCTTTATGATACTTAGCTTCGGCAGCAACTAAATCATGTTCTAACTCAATTCGAGTAATAACAGCTTTTGCTACATGATCAGAACGAGTCTGGGCTATATTCAGGATTGTTTCTTTGAATAAAAGTGTTGTTACATGAAAAATTTTACGCCGATACTTCAGTGCTTTTCTGTTTTCTAGCTCTTCATTCAATTCATTGCCACAAAATAAGCAACACTTTTTAAAACAAAAAAATGGTTCACTTACGCGTGCTCTAGTACGAGGTGGACTTATTTTTGATGTACTAGCTTGTTCTTCATCCTGTTTTCTTTTCAATGCAGCGATTGTACCCTTCCGAGTATAGTTTTTTCGACACTGCACATGAACTGTCACAGAAGTCTGGTCTTTCAGGTATTCCGAAAATTCATCACCTCTTTCAATACTTGCATTAATTAATGTCTTTAGGCCACGATCAACAGTAACTGTTTCGCTTTCGGTCAAATGTTTATTACAAATAAAGCACAACTGCGACATTTCTATTACAAACACAAAACTGCACAAATTTTGTTTGAAAATATAAGCAATAACTACGTGTTCTTACTACGAAAGAATGCTTGAGACTAATACTATTCTATCTAGGGAGGCCCTTCAAAAAGGAGCAGGTATACGAGCGTCGCCACGTGGACAATTGAATAGCAGACAGATGTTGCTCAAGGCCGTACGGTCATATAAAATGAGGGACTGGGTTTTTTTTGGAGTTTATATTTTTAAAACTGTATAATATGTATGTATACGCTACGAAAATTAATATTTTTACTTATATTATCGTTCTGTAACGTATATTACGGTAATTGACATGCATATTATGAAGAATACAACTTTTTCAACATTTTGCATCGCTGTATCTCCGAAATGGTGATTCTTAGGAAAAAAAGTGTATGAACAATTTTTATAGATAATTGCATGATGAATAATTTTTGTCTCACCTATTTTTATTATAAAACTTACCGTTTAGCTGGAAAACTCAAAAAACCGATTTTTGCAACATTTGACCTTGAATAAATTTTTTTCCACACTTCGGATTGATGTGGATAATTGACAAATTGTGTATAATAGGGTTCCCAACATTCATGCCAATTTTTAGCAAGGTGCGAATTAATGTAACCTTCAATGTCTATTTTGACCGGACTATAAATAAAATGATAAACACGTTAAGAGGTACTGTCAGATCGGTTCTGTTTTTTTATAAACAATGGCCAAAGTAGGAAAATTCGATTTTCTGCCCATAAAATTTTCCGATGACATTTTAGAGAAAAATTGTATTAGTAGAAGTTGTAGGTGCTGAAAGGAAGTTCCCTGTTTTGCACTATTTTATAAAGGTTAATAATTTTTACAACAATGACCGAAAGCGACATGGAACACCTTGATGATAAGGTCATTATGGATCTTTATATGTGTACGAAAGTTCAGCCAGTTCAGTTGAATAGTTTCTGAGTAATATCTATTGTTTATTACAGACATTAAAAGTTTAAATAATTGTTGATCAGAAGGTAAAACTTCTAGAGACATTTTTAAAAGTGAAATGTATTCAAGGAAGGTTAAAAAATTAAATATTTATTTCAAAGTTGGTGTTAAAAACGTGGGTTAAAGAAGAGATTTTTTTGCATAAAAACAATTGGAATAAGTTTGGTATTTTTCATGATACAGACTTGTTATTAGGTGGATTGCAAAGGTGGTAAAAAAGCTCGGATTTTAGAAAACAAAACCGCTCTACGATCAATAGCCAGTTCATCTTCAAGATGTAGCTGTTCAAATTTGCTGTAAAATGGTTTTTGTAATGAAGATAGCTTGAAAATTAAAGAAGTTCCAGTTGAAAAATCGATGGGTATTTTTCTGTAAAATTTAAGTGGCATATTAATACCTTTAATCTCCATAATTCTGGCACATATGAATATTTGCCGCTATATATCTAAACCAGTATATACACAAACAGGTAGAAGACAAGAAATGGAGCATACCGAGCACGTGTGGAATATCTGCTTGAAGGACACCATGACTTTGTGTTTATAATATGTATATACGCATCTATATGCATAGTTTAAATTTTATGTTAATAATTATTATCATGTTACATAAAATATTTTAATTTTTCCCGTTCATTCTTTTAATAATTTCAATTATTTATTTTTCAAGTAAATATGCTTATTCATTTTAATAATTAGAGGTGTTTTTTTAGGGTTGAAATGTATCAATAAAGTGAAAGTGAATTGATTTTCATTCATTTTAAATTCACTTTTAAAATATTTGAAGCTAATGAAAATATTTCTTGTTACATTTCGGCATAAGAGGTAGCGGATGTGCAATTTCTAAGGGTTGAAATTTGCAAAAATTTAATTTCGAAACGGAGTAATCCAATGTTACTTAAATCTGTGCAATGGTTATGATCTATATAGTGTGAGAAGATTCCTGAATTTTTTATATTATTTAAAATTGCGGTTTTTTAGTTTTTATACTTCTACCACTTCGACCTATGTAGTTTTACAAATTTAAGGACGACTTCTTTTGGGGTGATTAACGCTATTGAATTATTTTCCTAATAGTTTTCTTTTGTTTTCTTTTCTTTTAGCAAACGGTCGATTGGGTTTTTTATAACCTTTGTTCCTTGCGATTTGTTTAATAGGACAGAGTTCTTATCACGAGCGGATCCAAGGCGATCGCCCCCCCCCCTCCCCCGGCAAGAGCTTTGAGTTCAGGAAAACAGACTCGATTTTGCCTCTTATTCTATAGTTTATTCAAGAACTAGAGAGAGTAATAAATCATTTTTTACCCTTTTTTGTCTTCGCAAACTATATGTGTTCTTTAGTCCAGTGTCTTTGGCAAAATCTGTTAGACACATATATGTTTCATAGTAATCGGTTAGAAATTTTATAATCAAAAATACCGATATATCATAATGGAGTATTTGGGTTATATAACAAAAGATATTTGGATGAGTGAAGTGTTAAAAAGGATTTTAATCCTTGTCATAGGCGTTTAGGCATAGAGGTTTATTTTATCACTAAGTATTTATGGTATAGAAGATTATTTCGGTAATAAACTTAAAATAAAAAGTTTTTATAATATTATTTTATTTCCTATGATTTCTTAGTAATTCACATACATTAGAAAATATAGATAATTTTGACATATTTAACACGAATCACAACTGTATTTTTATTATTTTTAATTTCTGCATTTTTCTCTCAAGCAATTCTAAGTTATAATTTAAATACTTACAAAATACCTATTATCATAAATACAAGAAGTTAAACATGTTTAAAAAAATGTAATTAATTTTTGTACGTTAAAGAAAATTTAAATAATAAATTGCGTTTACACTGGTAAACATTACGTATCTGATTCTTAATCAAAGTCAGTGAAGCTATCTTCGCTTAAATTAATTATAATTGGTTCCTCTATCTCACCGATCATGAGATCGAGTTTCCACATTTTCTTTTATTATACGGATTTTTCCTAATTTTCTGCAATAACTATATTCAAAAAAAGCTTTCAAAAGTTTAGTTAAATTACTAATTTTGTAAGTTGTATTATTTCTAGCAACTCTACTTTTTACTTGAGAGAAATATTTCCTTCTTCAACGGACATTTTCCGGACGATCTATAACAACAGATTTCCTATCTGGTTTTTCCCAGCAAAAATTAAGTTCTCTGAGCAATGTCCAGAGCTCAATTCTTTTAACTCCAGGTAAATCCCGATCTTCATTGATTTTAGTTAGAATTTTGTCGATGGTTGGGACCTGCTTCTCATAATAAAATGTATGTACAACTCCTTTTATTGCAGAACTAGCGACCCGCCCCGGCTTCGCACGGGTGCAATGCTGATACTAAATACACTACAGAAAAACTGTGACTATTTATTTTATTTTTACAACAATTATTACATCGGCCTCCGACGCGCTATTTATAGGCACGCTGCCGCCGCCCCGGTCGGCCAGTACCGCCGCAAGCGCTACTTCCCGCAATTTTAAATCTGTAATATCTTCGAAAATATTCATTTAAATCTTGTGATGTAAGGACCATATAGATCTATATTAAATCAACAATGTATTTAAGCTATTTAATTGGATATGGATTAATGCTGTATTGGTTAAAATCGCTTCAAAATTTGCCATTATTTGTCGTAAAAAGTAAATGACAAAAAAATGTTATTGTGGGATATCCATGAGAGATAGACATATACCATCGCGGAGTTTTCTGTAGACCTTTTCAATGTGTACAAATAATTAGTACATTATTTTGATAAATCTCGTAGGGTTCAGCCTGCGTTTGCAATGTAAGCGGAAAAAAATATGATAATTAACGACATCACATTAGAAACCTCAAAAATAACAGTATTTCTCCACTATTTAATGGATGTTATTATACATATAAACCTTCCTCTTGAATCACTCTATCTATTGAAAAAAACCGCATCAAAATCCGGTGCGTAGTTTTAAAGATTTAAACATACAAAGGGACATAGGGACAGAGAAAGCGACTTTGTTTTATACTATGTAGTGATACATCTCTCATCTCTTCTTCCAACGAGGTTTTTCGTCTGCCTGTGATCGAATATGTCTTGGGAGTACTAACAATTCCAGTTGTTTTTTTCTCCCTCAGTATTCGGTACATAGTAGATTTTCCATTTCCTGTCATGTCGGAACACATCTAAACAGAGCTTTTAACATTACTATCTAGATATTAATTTCTTAAGGCATCATAAACATTCATCGTAATAAGTTTTTCGTTGAGGAAAAAATGCCCTGGTTTACCGATTTTGGAATAAATATAGATGTGGAAGCCATAGCTTTTGGATATCTCACTAGTTTCAGATAATATATAAAAACAAGCACAAACAAGATAAATTATTAAGGACACACTTAAGGTGAACTTTGCTCACTGACAGAAATTAAATTGAACAATCAGAAATTTTATTGTAGCAGGAAATTTATTAAAGCTTATAATATTTAAATATAATTAGATTTACGGCAGTCCTCAGTTACCTGCGGCATTGGAACAGGTACATTGGAGGTGTCGGTAACAGTTTTATTACTCTCTCTAGTTCTTGAATAGAGTATATTAATGTATATGCTTGGGATCGCCCCTCCCCTTCCCAAGAGCTTTGAGTTCAGGAAAATAGAACCGATTCTGCCTTTCATATAAGGAATGGGAATGCAGCTGGCACCCCCCCCCGCTGACAGCTCGTTTTTCGTGCGATAGCACCCCCCCCAAGAGCTTTGAGTTCAGGAAAATAGACTCGATTCTGCCTCTTATACTAGGAATGTGTATGTTGCTCGCATGCAACTTGTTTTCTCTTGTGATCGCCCCCCCCCTTTCCAGGAGCTTCAAAATTACACTAGAAATGGGAACGTTGCTGGTCGCTTGCCATACTGTACTTTTCTGATATCACCCCTCTCCCCCCCCCCAAAGAGAGAGGCTGGAACCGCCCCTGGTTCTTATCAAAGTTTTCTTTACCTAACAGAAAAGTGGAAACTCTATTGTTTTCAATGTTTTTTAAAATTTATGTATACCACATATTTTAAACTTTGTCATTAAACATACTCTTGTAAAAGCTCTCCTAAGGCGAAACATATGTAGAGTTTACCTCTATTAAACTACCGAAACATTAAAAAGCAAACAGTGTTTTATCTATAAGATATACAAAATATTTAAAAAGATAAGATATTTTTCATTCAATTTTGATTAATATTCATGTAAAGTATTTATTTATTTCCATCTGAATTATGAATATTATGTTTTTAAAACACAATGTTGCGATATTATCCATTTTAATATCGAATTTTGTACCTCTTTTGAAAGTATTGTTCCACTTTAACGCCTATTATGAAAAATCATAAAATTATGAAAAAAAAGCTCTTAAATTTTTTCTTATGTTACAAGATATGAATTAGGACATGGTATTTTAATTGATGACGATATTATAATGATTTCTGTAGTTTCATGTGAAGAATTATCAGTATCAAGATTCACAGTATTCGATCTTAAAATTCAAGATAGTTACTAAACTGATGAAAAAATTAACAGATTTTTGTTGTAAACGTGACCTTTACATAATCGGGAAGCTGTAATTATCCAGCATGTATTTGATAATTTCCTTTGTACCACGTTTTCTCGGAAATCATACATTTGTTAGTATTTATCCCATATTAGAGCTTCTCACTGATAACACTGAGGAATAAATTTCAATTTTTTTTTCTATTTCCTTAACAAACCCAATTTTTTTGGATTCAACTGCACTCAAATACCTAAAAAATACCTATTAAAGATTTTAATTGGCTTGAAAAAAAAATCTGTATTAATTGTTACAAAATTTTAATTCATAGGCGTATATAATGAACATACAAAATACAGATAACAATATATTGTTGGTTCAACAAAATATTGCACATTTTTATCATTGAATCTAAAGTTTAGATTGCGAAGTAGTAGATATCTGTTGGACATCAATTATCTTTATTTTTGTTGAGTGTCACGACGTTTCGGCTAGTAGTTATCTCTGGTGCAGCCACATTCACGTTCCTAATTATTTGAAAAACTTATTCAATCTAAAATCAGATTTCAGGTCCAATATTACTGGATGTATTTGAACTACACATGGGAGTCTCCAGAACACTACCAATGGGCTATCCAAAATAAACGATATATTCCTGAAAATAATGCCCCAGTGGGCATGAAGATATACGAAAATAGGATGTTTTTATCAATACCCAGATTTCGAAGTGGGGTTCCAGCAACCTTAACTTATTTCAGTAAGTCTCTTGATAATAACTTTTTAGTAAAAAAATTTGACAACGGCTTGATTTTCCTTTTTTAAAATATTAATTTTCACGATGCTTGATTGCAAAAGATGAAAAAATTACTAGCCTGTGACATACAGACGCACATAACCAAACTGTAAGTTTCACTGTTCATTAAGGAATATATTATTTTAATGTTAATATCTACATTGTAGATTTAGATCTATGGTCGACAGCTCAAAGTCCTCCACTCTCTCCTTATCCAGATTGGCCTTCCAATGATGTTGAAAGTTGTTTAAATCTACAGAGCGTGCAAAGCATGGAAATAGACACCAAAGGAATTTTATGGGTAATCGACGGAGTCAGAATAAACAACTATACAGGGTGTCCCACTAAACTTGTTCTATTTGATTTAAATAATGATAGAAATGTTGTACATGTTTATGAGTTCTCAAATGAGATCTCTTTGCAAGATGGAGGATTTCTTAATGATTTGGTGATAGATGAAAATGATGGTAAGTAAAGAAAGAATATATATATATATATATATATATATATATATATATGCGTGTGTGTATGTGTTTTAGTCCACCTTGTCAAAAAATTAGAACATCTTTGTATATAGTTAATTTTATAAGAGATTATTATTATTAAGTTATTCACATGTTCTTTAAATTTAAGTTGTCTATCTATAATTACTCCTAAATATTTAAACTTTTCCACCATTTCAATTGTTTCATTGCCTACTTTAACAATGGGATCTCCACGAGAAAAAGTTTTGTAATTATTCTCATTGCAGATATCATAAATTTTTTTCCACATTTATTTTTAATTGGTTACAAGAACACCACCAATAAAAATTTTGTAATGTAGAGTTAAGTGTGTCAACCAATTGAATACCATCAGAACATGCAAAATATAAAAGAACATCATCTGCAAAAAGATGTATACAACAATCACCAGATGTATTCACTATATCGTCAATATATATAAGAAATAATAATGGACCTAGCACACTACCCTGAGGAACACCCATGCTGCTTTCAATCTCGTCAGATATCACGTCATTTAATTTCAATCTTTGTTTTCTACTAATTAAGTAATTATTCATATATTCCAACACTTCACCCCTTATCCCGACGTTTTCTAATTTTTTAAGTAGTTTTTCCCTATCTAAAGTCTCAAAGGCCCACGTCAAATCCAAGAATACAGCACCCGTAATAAGATTTTGTTCGAAACTATGTTTCCAGACATTAAGGGCATACTGCACTGCCGTTTCACAACTATGCTTGACCCTAAATCCAGATTTCATACTATTTATAATTTTTTTGGCTTCAATAAATTCTAACAGTTGTTTTATCACTACTTTTTCCATGATTTATTTTGTTTCAAATACTTAAGAAATATTTCAGATATGTACTCGAAATTTGCAGTAAAATGTAACAATAATTCATATTTTATATCCCAGTTATAATAAATTTGCTATATTATACAGGATGTCCAAAAATTGAAACTAATGAAATAAAAACTTTAAATGGCTTTAACTTGATTAATTTAAATAGAACGTTATACTTTTTACCTTACCAAAAAATGGACCTTTTAAATAGCTATCGAATGGTATAAAGGTGTTCTATAGCTAAGTCTTCACGTTTTCACAAAATACGCCAAATAATCGTTTTCTATACCATTATGGGTTCTTTGAATAGAAGTGAAACAGTTTCACTTGAAAACGGCTAGAGATACCTACTAGCCGAAACGTCGCGATATTCAACAAAAATAAAGACAATGGAAGTCCAACAGATATCTACTACTTCGCAAGAAACACATCGTTCTCTATGGCCTTCAAACAAACACAACTTTGATACTTTCAGAGCTTTTGGGATACCCTGTATAATATGAAAATAATTTTAAAAAGTAACTATATTAAAACTCCATATAGATTATTTAAATAGTCACATTATTTGCAGGTAAAACTAGCGAATTGTTGGTAATAATAACTTAATTAAATGTAACTCGTGTCACGATATCTAATATAAAACTCAACATACGTGACACCAAATATTAGAATGTCCATAACTTTCATCATTCTTGGTATCAATAGAATTGTTTTGTGGGTTATTCTAAAATTACACTTTTAAGGAATTTATTTTATTCTTTTTCGGAGAATTATTACTTTTTTTAAAAAGAAAGTCGTCTTTATTTTAAAATAGATTGTTTCGATAGTGTTTTTAATGCATAATTCCAAGGGCGTTTTTTAAATTCTTTTCGTAAGGAAGCCATCTACTTTATATACATAAAAATCTATTGGAAATCCATAAATTACGGTATTGTAATTTTTATAACGCTTTAGAGTTTTAGAAGCGCTCTAAGAAGACGAAAAAAACTCTAATTTTTTAAATACGTTTTCCATATCATATGAGATGCAAAAAATGAGTCGATTTTTATACATACACTTTCTACATCTCAAAGGAGTCACACTAAATTTTCTGAATTACAGGTGGATATGCATACATCACTGACAATTCAGCCATTGATCCTGGAATAATAGTCTATTCGAGATGGAAAAATCGTGCTTGGAAACTGAGAGATGCATCAATGTTTCCAGAACCAAAAGGTTCAAATTTTCGCGTAGAAAATATTATATTTGATGCAGCAGTTCCAGTAGGTAAGGTAATTGTATTGTTTTTATTTCGTACGAACCTTATTTTCTTAAATTACACTCCAAACTTAATTTATGCTAACTTACTTTCACTAGCCAAGAAGATTTGTTAAAATAGAATAGCGAAAAATCATCCTAAATGTAATTTTTGATGCTGAACATGAATCCAGCGTGTCCAAATTTCGAAATACATCAAAATGCAAAGCGTTTTCGGTATACTTCAAATAAGATAAAAGAGTCCATCAAAAAACCAAGAAGGGCACTAACACAGCTAGCAGCAACAAAGGGTTTTAAAGTACTCAAGGGCAGAATCAAGGACAATTACACAATGAAAGTTCTATTATCGGAATGTTCAAGAGGGTTATCATCACTACATAGTATAAAACAAAGTCGCTTTCTCTGTCCCTATGTCCCTTTGTATGCTTAAATCTTTAAAACTACGCACCGGATTTTGATGCGGTTTTTTTCAATAGATAGAGTGATTCAAGAGGAAGGTTTATATGTATAATAACATCCATTAAATAGTGGAGAAATACTGTTATTTTTGAGGTTTCTAATGTGATGTCGTTAATTATCATATTTTTTTCCGCTTACATTGCAAACGCAGGCTGAACCCTACGAGATTTATCAAAATAATGTACTAATTATTTGTACACATTGAACAGGTCTACAGAAAACTCCGCGATGGTATATGTCTATCTCTCATGGATATCCCACAATAACATTTTTTTGTCATTTACTTTTTACGACAAATAATGGCAAATTTTGAAGCGATTTTAACCAATACAGCATTAATCCTTATCCAATTAAATAGCTTAAATACATTGTTGATTTAATATAGATCTATATGGTCCTTTACAGCACAAGATTTAAATGGATATTTTCGAAGATATTACAGATTTAAAATTGCGGGAAGTAGCGCTTGCGGCGGTACTGGCCGACCGGGGCGGCGGCAGCGTGCCTATAAATAGCGCGTCGGAGGCCGATGTAATAATTGTTGTAAAAATAAAATAAATAGTCACAGTTTTTCTGTAGTGTATTTAGTATCAGCATTGCACCCGTGCGAAGCCGGGGCGGGTCGCTAGTAGATAATTAAAATAAAAGTTGAAAGAAATGTGATTGTTTGAAACAAATATATATATATATATATATATATATATATATATATATATATATATATATATATTGTTGTCGAGAAGTTATGTATTAAACTATATTCATCTCACCATCACCCAAAAACCGTATACAATAAGGACGTTTTGAAATATAGACCCGAAATAAATACGAAAAATTACAGGGAGTGTAATCAAGAGCACACTAAACCAATTAAAAACTAATAAATGTCACGGTAAGGATCAATTGACAGCTGAAATGTTAAAATAAAGGTGTAATGGTGTGACAGAATTTGATTATAGACTCCTGCTAATGACATATTGAGGTAGCGTTAATCATTTTATCTATAATCATTTTTTGCCCCATATTAATTAGTAACTATTTTAATAACCTACAATTAAATATCACAGTAATAAAGACACTCTGAAAGTCTGGTCGTGCATCTTTTCTCTTGCAGCTTTAGTACCAAACAACTACGGTTATTTAAGCTTACCAAAACCATAACTAAGGATTCAGGAAAGGCTACTAATTAGTTGTTCAGAAGACATCTCTTGTTTTGTAGGTCTGGCAACAGCGCGCCCGCGAGTTAATTCGCGTGAACGTTTTAATTAAATAGAATAAAACAAGTTTCTTAAAACACTTAAATCTATTTAACAAGAATAAATAGAAAAACGAACTATTTACAATGAGAAACTTAAAACTAATAACAATTACGAAAACTTACATAGTTGCTCCTGTCGGCCGTTATTTTAACCAAAAACGTAAAACCCAATTTTGAAAAAACACGTATAAATAGCTTAATAAAATATTAAACAAAAAAAAAAAGAAATAAAACGCGAAAAAACAGCTATTTATATTACTTAATCGAACCGTATGAAAGTCGCGAAATGCCCCATTAAAAGAACACACGATAATTCCTTAATTTCCTAAATTGAACAAAGATAAACTTCTTCTCCGACGATTATACCCGTGACGTAATTATTTCGGGTTGTCGGGAGTAGCTCGGTTGATTACTTTCTTGATAAAAACATGATTAGTCGTGTTGAATGTGTGAAGGATCTGGGTGATATATTTGATCGGGCACTTTGCTTTGACGCACATACTGATAATATTGTGAACTGGGGTTTGAAGTTGCTCGGGTTTGTGAAGAGAATGCTTACAGATATTAATAGTGTAGACTGTTTTAAAGTGATATACTGCTCTGTAGTTCGATCAATCTTAGAATATGCGTCCCAAGTTTGGTCACCTCATTATTTTACATACAAAGAAAAAGTAGAAAGAATACAAAGAAAGTTTTTCAGTTTCATTGCCTTTAAACAGGGAATGCAGCAGGAGCGGTCTGTATATGAAGATACTGCCGATGCTTTGATGTTGCTACCATTGTGTGTGAGACGCATATATCTTTACCTCGTTCTACTTTATAAGATTGTTAACTCTTGTATTGATTCTCCCGAACTACTTAATAATATTGGATTATCAGTTCCTCAAAGAGCTTTTAGAGCGCACAATTTGTTTGGTGTGATATTGTCACGCCCAGTTTTGAGGTGTAACTAGGGACGTAGCATTTAGGAATTTGGTCTTCAGAGGTTACACTCAAAATAAACTCTTTACTACGGATTATATATAAAAAAATAGTTTAATTAAAAATAAACGACATTAACATTTTGGACTGTACATAATTGTCACTAAATCTTTAACTTACATTAAAGCTATCTTCATACTGGCACTCTTCACGGGAGTTGTCACTAGTATACTCTGTTTGTCGACCTGCTCAGGACTGGGACATGCTTGGGATTTTCGCTTCACTAACCATTAACTAAGTCGCGATAGACTAGCTGCTCTACATCAGATCAACTGACTCTTAAACTGATTGAACCGATTCAACCGATTGAACCGATAGAACCAATTGACCCCTGTCCCAAGCATGTCCGTCCTTTTTATCCTGTTTTGTGTTTTTCATCGTCAACGAATCGCCTTCTTACAACCTCGATCCCTCATGACCCGGAAAGCGACCTTGCTGACTTGGTGAATTTGCACGATCGACGGTCAGTGAATAAACATAACATTTCATACTTAAAAGGTTATTAAATTATAAGAGGTAACGTGATTGTTATTGTTTAAATTTAAAATAAAAGATTTGTAAAATTGGAAAATGCAAATTTATGAAATATTATGTTTTTATGTTTTTCCCTATGTGACACATCCCCCGGTCTTAGAGAGCTGGACCCCAGCGATGAATAGAAAAAAAGTAGAAACTGAAAAAAAATATGACTTAAAATTGAATAGAAACAAAAATTCTACTTTTTTCCTATTTCATGACTCTCTGTTTACTAAACTAAGAAAAAAACGAACTTAATTATACAAAAAAAAGGTCTTTTAAAAGTTTTTCAAAGCTTCGCACCACTGCACTAAATCACTTTTTAAGAGTCTGTCTGGAGGATGCTGTCGTGTTGCCTTGTCCGGTGAGTCGAAAGAGTGGATACCATTTACGCTGATGTTGTAGTACTCCTTACTCCTACCGTTGGTCGGAACCCTCTGACGTCACACATCGTTTGTCCAGCCGAGGTCGGCAACGCGTCGAATGACTCTTGACGTCTATAAGCCCCCTGCGTTGACTGCCCATACCTACAATGCACTCCATTCTCTGCCAAATTCCAGTAGCTAAGATAGTGAGATACATGTAGCATTTTACTCCTGACTTAAACTTTCCTTATTCTGTTGACTTCTGGTCTGGCAGTAGAAGATACTGTAGCTGTAAAAGATGAGTGTTCATGGATGTGCAGGCACAGATGAAGTCGCAGCGGGGGCTGCCGACTGCGCTGGTATAGAGCTGCGTGCGTCAATAGAACTCGTGGACCATTTATTGGGCTCGACATGCCTCCAGTTTGCTTCATACGTGCAGACAGTGGTGATGAGATTCCGTATCATCGTAATATGTTTATCTTATATCTAAATTTCTATATTAAATCACAATTATTTATACAGGAACATTTTTAACAGTTTACAAAGTATTTTTATGGTATGAATGGTTGCACTAAAAATGAATGATAACTTAATTTAAGCATTGTTCTCAATGCAAAAGGCAAAGGATTTTAAATGTCGAGATGCTTTAAACTTATATTAATTATTACATTACTTATGTTAGGCAGCTAAGATGAAACGTCACTAAGTACAAATTTAGTTTGTAAAGGAAAAAATATTATTTTCCAACTTTCAACAATTTTGTCACATGATAAATTTACAATTCCTTAGTGGTTCTAAGGGACCTATTTGATTTATATATAATGTGGTATTTTTTATACCAGTTTAAAGCTATTAATTATCTGCGTAGGATTTTGAGATGCACTTGAAAAACCATCTATCGGTTGTATGCCCCTATCTCCTACCTACGCCATAAAAAAATGTATCCTCTGAAGACCAAATTCCTAAATGCTACGTCCCTAGTCACACCTCAAAACTGGGCGTGACAATATATTACCGAACGAATTATGGCATTAATAGTCCTATTTCTCGAATGTGTAGGGAAATGAATTCAGTTCCTACCGAGACAGATATTTTTCATTTACCAATTAATACCTTCAAATTAAAAATTTTACAATTCTTGAAAAACTAGTTAATATTGTCAACTGTCAATACTTGTCTTTTAAAGTACTTTGATGAATGTTTAGATTTGTAGGTTTTTTTTTAAATTTCTGACTGTTTTAAATAATGATATTTGTAAGTTTTTTAATTCTGACTGTTTTAAATAGTATATGTATTTTTTATTTTTGAAATGGATTGTATTTATTTGATCCGTTAGTATACTATTAATCTATTATATAAGGATTGATAAGCTACTTCTCTCTATCCTAAATGATACCAAATCTTTCAAGCTTATGAATTATTTACCATATGTAAAGTATATTTTATTATCTTCAGATGGAATAGCCTTATCACCAAAACAGACCAATGGTGAAAAACTCCTCTTTTTTTGCGCATTAACTTCATTCACTCTGTATTTTATGTCAACCGAAGTTCTTAAAAATGAAGAACTTATAAAAACCGGTAAATGGAGGGAAAGAGTACGAAGTGTCGGACAAAAGATTTCACAAACCGATGGTAAATTATATCATTAGTTTATCTCAATGTGCTCACTAAAATTTAATATTTTTTGACAGGCATTATCATCGACGAAAACTCTAACATGTACCTTACAATGCTGCCGTTATACGGAGTTGCCAAATGGAACATCCACACACCACTTTGGACTTCTAGAGTGATCGATCAAAACAAGAAGACCATGATTTGGCCGGATGGTTTCGCGTTTGATCAAAACGGATATTTGTATGTGATCAGTAATAAAGTATATAACTATATTGATTTACGCAGGACGACGAAGATACATGAAGATGTTCAGTTCAGAGTGTCTAGAATTTTTACTGGGACACGAAGTTATTTATATGCATAGATGCATGAAAAAGTTCGTAAATGACAAAAACAGCTTCCGAAAAGCAAGTAAAGAAATTAGTCCATCTTCTGGTTCAGTCGAGATAATATTAGGAAAAAATTGTTATGAAAAATAATCCGAACCACTAGCGAGTTGTCAGGGTGAAATGGGGTGGAAATTTAGGGGTGAAAAATTTTTTTTTTGTGATTTTTAGCAAAACTATAATACATATCGAAAAATACTGGATATAAAGGTTGTAGGTAATAAAAAAATCTATAAGTTTTGTATTTATCATTTTTAACATAACCTCAAAATTTTCAGAAAATGATGGGAAAAACCATAATTTTGGCTTTTTAATTTTCTCTTCCACAAAAATGATTGATATGATATATATATATATATATATATATATATATATATATATATATATAACGAAGTTACTAACTTTTGGGCATAAGTATGTTCGCCGGGATCTAATTTATTTATTTTACATCCGAAAAATCTGATTCTTGCGGGAAAAGAATGCTTAAACTTTCAATATTACCGGTATATAATTAAATTTACCGCGCTATGCCGGGAAATATAATTTTCCGATATTTGCAGAGCATCCGACCATAGCAATCGCGCGCCACATACAGCAGTACTGTATGCGCGATCACCGCACACCGTCACACGTCAGCGTAGTGGGAGCTCGAGCCGACTACTTAAGCTCGGGCATGTTGTATTCGTAGGTCGCAACTACGATATACAAACTGAAAAATTGACCCAAAATTTTACAGCAGTGTTTCATCCACGATACCAGCGGTTGGATTCATCAATGAGTCCGCTGGCATTTCCCAGACACCCTGTGTTGATGTACTAATGAATATTTGATTCTCGTATTTGAAGTTATTTTCGGGCGGAACGTAACGGTAAGATATTACTTGAAATTTGTATTTCAGATTTTATAAACTTATTACGTATTATTACGACAAGTAGACCATTATTTCGCTGAGAACTGCACGTTCTCCACTCGGGTCAACAGTCCAAACGGACTGGACCGGATCGCGCCTTCCTGGTCTAGCAATGTAGGTGAGGCTAGGCTTCTGTGTATATGGTGTTTTACCACACACTTCCTTCTTTACGTCCTACCCCGTTAATAGCCAGCATTGCCGAGGACCCTTGTAAGAACGGACAATGTTGTGTCACTGTCGAGGACCCTTATAAGAACGGGCAGTGTCGGTTCCTTTCCTAATTTTCTACCGCTATTGGTCGGCATTGTCGAGGACCCTTATAAGACCGGGCAATGTCGTTCCATCCTGCTGACGCTGTCGAGGACCCTTATAAGAACAGGCAGCGTCAGTTCCTTTCTTTCCTTCCTACCGTCACCTATACACACACTCACTGAATGCCGTAAGTTTAGTTTTGTTTCCGTATTGACCAGGAATGTGTTTTACCGCCAGGTGCCCTCCAATGTCCGTTGATAAGGGCGCTTAACAACTGTCGCCCCGACGCCTATCGCCGCCACCGCGAGTAGAGATCGTCGCCGTGTAGAAACGCCGGGTTATTGTTACCACGTATACCGCCGTCGGTCGAATTTTAATATGAAGCGCCGTGAACCGTGAACGCGGATTTTAGATACAAGGCGCGATAATTTGGGTACGAGCCGTCGTGAATAGCGTCGCAACCGTATAGTACGCTGTACGTGAATAGCGTCGTGAACGATACCGCCGGGTTACCGCCTTCAGCGCTACCGATTAGTACGAGCTACCGTGAACAGCTCTCATAATATACTCTTGCCCTCCAGACCGTGTAATTGTTACTTTGTTGTATATCTTAGATTGTAAGTTAGTTTTAGGCCATGTCTTTTTATAAAAGAATGGAATACAGGACACAGGATGTTTTATTACCTAGTCCCATTTTTAACATTACATATAACAATTGGTAACCGGCAGCCAGCACTAATACGTACAATTGACCCCTGGCTTGCCGTTTCTCCACTGTAACAAGCTTCCCGGTGCATAAGTGGGCCCTCGACCACATGAATCCCGAGGGTGGCGCCCGAAAACCGACCATGGAGTAGATGTTTTGACCTGCAGTCAAACTGTTGAACAGTTCAGAGAGCAGGGATATCCCGAATATAAGTAGATACCGTCAAACCGATACCCCTGCGCTGAGCATTTGACCGATGACTGTCTGCGCGAGAAATATCCACTGACCGATGTTCCGCTATCGTATATATATATATATATATATATATATATATATATATATATATATATATATATATATATATATATTGAAAGTAGAAGTGAAAACGAAAAAAATTAGCCCAACCCAAACTTTGCCAAACAATTATTTTTAAAACAAATTGCAATTAAAAATTTCCATTATTTTTTTAATAAATTCACCAAAAAACAACCGTAGAACATTTTAATTCAAAAAATATAAGGCACATTTGGAACATTGAAAAGTAAACTTTTGTTGAATTCCAACTAAATCCAATCATTTTTGTGGAAGAGAAAATAAAAAAAAAATTGGTTTTCGCATTTTTCACTGAAAATTTTGAGGTTATGTTAAAAATGCTTAATACAAAAGTTGTAGATTTTTTTATTATCTACAACTTTTATTTTTAACTTTTTTCGATAGGTAGCATAATTTTGCCAGAAATCGCAAAAAAACATTTTTCACCTCTTAATTTCCACCTCGATAACTCACTTGTAGTTCGAACTATTTTTCAATCATTTTTTGCAATATTTATTGAATTATTCCATTACCAGAATACTGTAACGAATTATTATTTTTTAGCTTATTTGAGTACCAGGACGTCTGAACTATGTGTTTTTAAAGTGAAATGAAACTTATACACCTATTCAAAAAAAATTGAACTTGTTAATTCAGCTATAAATTTGAAATCCCTTTCTTCTAATTGTTCAAACAAATAATTTGGTAAATTCAATATAGTGGTTTTATAAGATCTTCCATGTTAAATTTACCATCAAATATGTTTTTTAACGAATAAAGTAAGGTTTTAAAAATGTGCCTTTTTAGTTCTTTGGGTCTCCTGAATTAAATTAATTAATTATCTTTATTTACATAAGGTACATTTTAAACCCCTTCCATATTAAATTACCTATGACACCCGTTTCTTGACTCAACCAAACACAGAGAAAATTGTGACATATAATTTTATGTGTGAAAGGTTAGATTTACATTATTTTTTACGAATGGATAGAATTACCTTATCAAAAGCCTAAAACAACAAACTCAAATACATTGAGAACTGTGATATTACAGCACTTTCACGTCAAAAAAGAAGATACATACTTAAAACCTACGTTTTCCCTAAACTGGTATGAAGGTAAATTATTGACATTTTTGTTTTGTCAATTTTTGTAATTTGAGAAAATTTCAGAGCAGGCAAAAATTCACAGTTTCAGAAAAAAACCTCTTGAATAAAATCGAAAGGTTCGATCGAGACGTGGACAAGAAATTCCTGGAGCTCAGGGCGAAGAAAAAAATCGCGAGCAATCCACTGATCCAGAAAAATATCCAGTTCCTTCACACTTACAATAATTTGTTCAGAAGAATCTCGCAGCATTCTGGAGACGCTGATAGTGTGTTTAAAAAATCGTTAAGGAATTACGAATCTCTCAATATAATTAGAGATCTCCACTTGGAGCAAAAACCACCCTTGAATAATAAAAAGGAGGTAAGTTATTGGAAAACTTGAATATCTGGAGGTAGAAAGCGAGTTTCTATCTATTTTTTTGCTAGATGTTCTACTTTCAAATTGTATTATTAAAATGGCATTTTTTTGGTAGAAAAAGCAACGGTCAGCTTTAACTCAACATCATCACGACGATCACAGCCAAGGATTCTTTAGAAAACCCGAAGAACTTACTGAAAAGAGTTTCGAAGAAGCTAGTTCGCTTGAAAGGAAAACTTCAATAAAAGAATTATTTTCTAAGCCTATTCCTGAGGAGGAATTTGACAGCAGCAGTGAAAGTGAAGATAAAGATTACTTCTCTCCCATAGCACCATTTCCAGGCGGTTAGTTATTGAAACTAAATAATATAAACTATATTTCTAAAATCGTCATCTTTTTAAAAAACCTAGATTTCGACGAGGAAGATCTAATAGAACGACCACAGAAACAGGAACTTCTAAAAGCTTCAGAATCCTTATTGGTAAACGAAAAAGGGGTAACAAAGTTATTAGCTGAAGAAGAAAATTCGGTACACTCTAAGCTCAGTGTAAATTTAAGTGTTCTTCTCAATCGTGAAGAAGAAGATATTCAGTTCAAAATGGCGGAAGAATTTGCAAATGAAGATATGGAGGAAGAGTTCCAACCGGGAATTGAAACTGAGGAAGAGGTAAGCTGGGTTTTGTGAAAAAATTGTGAAACGTACATTTTTGATTTTTAGGACGACGACGAGCTGAAAGATGTTGAAAAGATGATTCAGCAAGCGTCCGAGGAATTACAAAAGGTCGCTGAGGAAAATCAGCAAATGATGGAAACTTTAGATGTAAGAAAATTTTTAATTCTTATCGAGCTCTCCCCTGTATATCAAACGCGTCTACTAAAAAAATGTATCAGTGCAAGAAGTAACATGTACTAAATAAAAGTTCTTTTAGGAGGGTGACGAGGAAGAAGCTCTGGTTCAAGTAACAGAATCAAAAAGTGCACCAAAAGAAGGTAGGTATTACTTTTTTTAATGTATTGAAAAATTATATTATTCTTTTTTAGCTGGAGGTGATGGATCTTATTTTAAGTTCGATCCTGCAATTGATGCTGCGGTTTTGAAGGAACTTGAAGAGGCTGAGAAGCAAGCTAAAGCTACAGCGAAGGTATTTTTATTTTTAAAAATATATTAAATAATAAAACTTACACTCCTGGAAAGTACATTCTTCCTATACATCTTCGGCAGTTTGTTGAAATGAATGACCATAATATTAAGAATAATTATTTTTTACTTAATAATTAGGTTATAACAGAATTAAAGGACAGAGTTGGAGAACTTTTACAAAAAGAAAAAATGACTGAAGCGGAGGCGAAAGAATTGGAAGAGAAAAACAAAACTTTGAAGGCTCAAATGATGTTGTTCGAAGAGAAAACAAAGAGAATACAGTTTCTTTTAGGTAAAAATAATCGGGTCTTGTAATTGATAATATACAGAAAATTTCCAAAACTAGGTCAGTCAAATTTGTTCGACAAAATGGTACCAGTACAACCACCACTTCAAACTAAACACTCCGAAGATATTTTACCGAAGATGTTGGTCTGTGGTGTTGCCGATGATTTTATGCCCAAAATCGTATTATGCCAGGATCGGACGAAGCAGAAGGCGAGGTCCAGAAGTGGGTCCAAGGGAAGAGGACCATCAAATTTGGTAAGATAAAATCTCAAAAAGTCAAGAGAGTTCTGCACTTTTGCCGTTATATTTTTGATGTATAAATTTTATTTCGCAGAGTCCGATGGCACGAAAACTGGACGAGAGCTACAACATGCAAGAGCGGCTGGTAACGGAGAATGCCGACCTGGAAGGTACCAGGTAACTGTCATTTTGACGTCAGAGTGTCAAAAACATCCATCTACAATGGCAATGCCCATTTAAAAATCTCTAAACCCAAAAGAAACAACTCAAAATTTTTGTTGAATAGACCCGTTCAATTCCTGCTGTGTCTGTTTCAGATACAAGTTGCAGTCCGATCTCATTAATAAAGATCAAACTGTTGAGTGCCTGCAGAGGCAACTGTGCAACATCCAGAATGAAATGAGAATGGTTTACCAAGAAAATGCAATGTTAAACGAACAATTACAGGTTTATTTCTAATTTCAATTAACTAGTTTGTTGAAAACCAAAAAAAAAAAAAATTGTGACGAATTAACTATATTTTTTAGGGCTGTCCAAACCCGTCCTGTCCAAAAAATTCCCGATCAAACTCGCCAACGCGAGGGGGTAAAATGTCTTGCGGCCCTGGAAGAGGGTTGTGCCCCGCTGACGTTGAAAATAGGCTACAAGAATACTCGAACACTACAAGCCAATTGGTAAATAATTTGTTTTTATCTTAATGCGTGTTGAAGTCCAAAGTTTTACCGCATTGTACAATGTTTATTTAATTTCAAAAATAAAGCCCGAACTGATACTTCCAATGTTAAAATTACTAAACGTAGGGATTGATTTTTGCAGGAAAAGCAACTGATAGAGGTCGAACAAGATGTAAAAAATATTCAGCAGGAATTAATAGAAGTCCAAAAGGAGCGCGAGCACCTCGAGCACCATCGTAAGATGCTGGCGTTCCAACCGCCTCCGTGTCCTGCCATGCCTTGCCCTCCTTACCCTTGCATGCCTCCACCATGTGGCCACCCACCTTGTCCACCCATGCCTTGCTCCAGACCACCCCTACCCTGTTGTCCTCCTGAAGCATCGGTAAGTATGCAAAGTATATTGAAAATACAAAATATTCATATATATATATATATATATATATATATATATATATATATATATATATATATATATATATATATATAAGAGAGAGAAATTATCGTCCATGTAATTTCAGAACAAAATAGGAAATTCTCTGCTATGCGGACAAAGACCGTTGATAAATATTACTTTCATGTTAAAAAGTGCGGAGAATTCCAAGATAATGGAAAAACTCCGGGTCCGAAAAATGACGACAGTGCTGTTTCGTCCTAGTATGGGACTCATCAGGCCATTGCATTCGATACAAACCATCTTGTCGCATCTGTATCCTATAAACAGATTTCACAGTTGAGAAATAGTAAATAAAACACAGTGGCGACATCTCGATGGCTCACTTAATAACACAAGAACAACACAAACAAAAAAAAAAAGGAATGTATCAAAACTTGACATACGAAACGTGCTGTTCTAAGGATAGAGTAGAGTAGGGCGATATCTCTAAATGTATCGATATTACGTATCGATACGTATCAAATAATAAAATATCGCTACGCTGATATATTAATATACAAGTATCGATATTTTAAATATCGATACATTCGGTATCTTTCATATTTTTATTTTGAAACTACGCCTTTGTCAAATGTAACAACAAATTTATTGTTGTACCACCGGAATTTACCTGCGAACAACACAGGTTCATGTGTCTTCGATCTATGACTAAAATAATAAACAACAAATGAAAGTGACTAAAAGCCCACAACCGCAGATAAGTGATACCCCGCAAATCCTGAATTTTGCAAATCACTGAATTTTAAAAAAATGAACTGGTTAATAATGCATATTTGTACGGCCAGCCCTTCCTGCTTAAAAATTTCCGAGTACATCCCTGTCGTCTTCATTGTTTCACAATTAAAACGTGATAAAGTAACTGTATATCAGCGCCACCGTAGTGAAATTCACTACAATTAATATTTGGGTGCATTCGATGTTCGTAAACGCAGTTGTGGACTTTTTGATCAACATAATTAACAGTTATAGTGGAGTTGAATCTGATTACAAGAAAACGATACAATATTTGTTAAAGTGTATCGATATCTATGTATTGCAATGTGAGTTAATATCGATGCCAGATATCAAATACCGATGCTTGTATCGATATATATATATATATATATATATATATATATATATATATATATATATATATATATATATATATATATATATATATAACTTATTTTTGTATCTTAATCTTTTCGTTAATATATTTCTTTAGTATTTTCTTGGGTATAAATTTTCTTATTTGAAGATCAAAAGAAGACAATTTTTCTGACGTTTCACTGTACCTAGTGAGCTTCTGCAAATTAGTAGCTTTGTACGTACAAATCTATGTTCAATACATACTCACTGAAAATATCGATACTTTGACAAAAAATATCGATATCATCATAACATCTCTAAATTTATGCTTTGCTTTCGACGCGCTTAAAAATTAGAAGATCGCAGTTTCGACAGTTTCTCGTTCATTAAACACTATTGGGTACTTCTCGTTAACCTACAACATTGAAATTTGGCGCAAACCTAACACTAAGTTTATAAATAGCGAGCAAACTAGAGTACCAGCGGACTTGCCCCTATCACATTAATATTTTTGTTAGGATAAAGAATTACTAGAAGGATATCCAGATCAGTTAAGTGGCATAATTCTCACTTACAGGGCGATGATCAACAAATGAAGGAGCTTAAAGAAAAATACCGTCGGCTTCAAGAAGACTTCAAGGCCAAACTCACCGAAGTAGCTGGTCTGCGTGCCGACAACGAAAAGTTGAAAGAATTAGCAGAAAAAGCTGAAGAAAATCGGGCGAAAATGGAGCTGAAAGTGAAAGAGCTGGAAAAAAAGCTGAAAGAATTGAGAGGAGATGGAGATAAGGTAAAGTGTGGAACGTTTATTTATAGAAAAACGATTCGATGCACAATTATTCATATGATTTCAGGGAGTAGGGTCTAAAGAACAGTTAATAGATCTGCAACAACAACTCAAAGTCCACAAAGAACTTTATCGGCAGGCGCAGGATGAATTGGAAGAATTAAGAGCGTTGGTTGAAGACATTCAAAGTCAGTTAAATGACTATCGAAACAAGGTAATGTAATTATTGTGTCTGTGTTCCTCCATATGGTTCCAATAGTTTTGGTCTGCATTTTAATTAACTAGGATACCATTGTGTGCTGGTCACCATGTTGTTTCGCCGGGACAATAAGGTTTTTAAGATAGTTCCGGACCTGTTTAGATTATAGCTTATGGTATGCAAGTGCTCCCTTCTTACCCTGTTTGGGTTTCTTCCTATCTTCTTTTTCTCTGGCTCTAATAGTTTTCCATACGATTTCATACTCTATTTATTGGTTGTAAAAGCGTATTTAAACTTATCACTTCTGTAAACTTCACCTCCGTGAACTTCATTTTCGTATACTTCACTTTCGTAAACTTCACTTCCGTGAACTTCACTTCTGTGAACTTAACTGCTTAAACTTCACTTCCGTGAATTTCACCTCCGTGAACTTCACTTCCGTGAACTTCACTTCCGTGAACTTCACTTCCGTGAACTTCACTTCCGTGAACTTCACCTCCGTGAACTTCACATCCGTGAACTTCACCTCCGTGAACTTCACTTCCACGAACCTCACGTCTGTGAAGTCAGATATTTACAGCATTGGGGATTACAAACGTTTAGTTGCAGTCAGGAAGAGGTTGAGAAAGTGACAAATTAAAGAGAAGAAAACATATTAATAAACATATGAGAAATTGGTAAGGGCTATATCTTGTGTGATTGATCCTTGAAAGTCTTTTCAAGGTTTACCAATATCACTTTTAATTCTTTCCATCCAGAATATTTTCAAGGATCTTCTAATGGTATCCGGTCTTTTGTCGGGAGCCAGTACTGGTTCCTTTCACTGTCCAACTGACTAATTTGAGATGAATTTTTAAGTATCTTGAAGCAATCCAGACAGTGGAGGAACAACGCCGTCAAATCGAAATAATGCGAATGGAAAATAACAGGATCAGCGAGCAGGTTAACTTGGAGATATTGAGGGTCAAAAATCAGTTCCAGGAGAAGCTGCAGGAGCTCGCTCCGTTGCCTGATATCTTGAAAGCTACGCAAATGAAGGTGATATACATTTTTTAGTTGTTTTTTTTTCTCCTCCAAAATAGGAATAAGAAATGTTCACTTTTATCTTCGAGATAGTTATCTGATATATGATTGCAGCTCCAAGAAGCCCAGCAAATGCACCTTTTAGCGGAAAGAAATAACGAAGCCCTCGCTAGAGAGTTGCAGACGTACAAGGACAAAGTTCAAACCCTCCTGGATGAAATGGCTTTAACAGAGGATACTAATGTAAACTAAAATTATTTTTAACACAAACCAGTTGCTTGTAGATAAAATTAAAAACTTTTTCCTGCAGGCTGCTGGGCTCGGAATAAAAGAGCAACTTCAAAAACGCATTGAAGACCTAGAATCGACGCTGCAGAACTGTAAAAATGAAAACGATGATCTTCGTATAGAATTAGGTATAATACAATTGCAACGCGCGATCATATAATTGAAATAATCACTTTTATTCCTTTTAGATCGTGTCAAAGAAGTAGCTGAGCAAAACGAGAAAGTGGCCAACGGGAAACTCCACGAAATCACGCAGCTCGAAAGCCAGCTCGAGAGCGTCCGAGAAGATTCGGCCCGACAGGTGTCCAGGATTAAGGATCGATGCGAAATTGTGAGGAAATCGATGCAAAATCAAATCAACGATTTGGAGCGACAGTTGGCGCAAATGAAGGCCTGCGCCAAAGGGGCTGAGAGGGAGAGGGATGAGATAAGACAGAAGATGCAGGCGCAGATCAGGAATTTGAATGAAAATTTCGAAGATGCGCAGATGAGAATAAGAAATTTACAGGTAAGTAATTTGGGGGTATATCGGGTCTAGCAAGAACGGTCGAGAGTCGCTGGAAGCCGATTCACGGGACGGGCGCTCTTTAACCTCGATTACCGATGAGAATGTGGAACGTGTGCGGGTCGTGAAAATTAAATAAAATCTTTTTTCTAAACCTGTATTTTCATTCGTAAAAAAAAATTAATCCCGACACTTTTTGAATGAACTGTGTAGACCACTATTTTCTCTTTTTAGATTTTCTTGCTGCTTGATAGCATTCTCAAAGCATTCAAAAAAACTATACTAGAAGAAATCACCAAAATCATAAATCTACGAGAAGAACAACAAGGTTTCAGGAAGAACAGATCTACTATTGACGCAATATTCATTGTCAAACAAATAACTGAAAAATCCCTAGAATTCAATAAACCTGCGTCGATATGACCAAGGCTTTTGACCGAGTACGCTTAAAGGGCGTCTTAGAAATAATGAGAACAAAAGGTCTGAACCATAGGCTAATTAACCTAATATATGATATTAACATCCAGTGCAAAACAAAAATCAGAGTAGGACATATAACAACGGAAAACATATATGTAAACACAGGAATTAGACAGGGCGATTCGCTCAGCCCCTTCATATTTAATCTAATAATGGATAAAATAATAGAAAATCTCCCCAGAGCAGCTGGGTACAAAATGGGGAACACATTCTTCCATACCGTCAGCTATGCGGATGATGCTATTCTTATTGCAGACTCTGAAGATAACCTCCAAAGACTACTGCACTCTTTTAACACTAAAGCGAAAGAATGAAATATGCTCATCAACACCGAGAAGACCAAATGCTTAGTAACATCCATTTGGAAATCGACTCCAAAATTGTCGAACAGGTAAATCACTTTAAATATCTGGGAGCAGAACTAACGAGCAAGGGAAACCTTTTTAACGAAGTAAGAGAGCAAACAATGAATTTCTGGATGCCTAAAAGAAATTGTGTGGAAGAACAGATACCTTAATACCGAAAGCAAAACTAAGATATATAAAACGGCTCTAAGACCCATCATAACATATGTGGCAGAAACAAGACCAGATACAGGCAGAACTCTACAAATGATGAGAACAAGCGAAATGAAAACATTAAGAAGTATACAAGGCAAAACTCTACACGACAGAATAAGGAATGAAGATATCAGACAACAATGCGGGATACAGGACATAGGAAGATGGGTTAGACAAAGGCGAAGATTCTGGAACAAACATATAGGGAGAATGAAAGACGGTAGACTCGTTAAAAGCGCAAAAATAAATAATCCAGTAGGAAAAAGATCACAGGGAAGACCACCAAAACTATGGCGAGAATGTTGTACCTCATCTTCCGGGGAAGATGTGATGGCAATAAACAGGCAATAACCTACTAGCATTCAAAGACGCATAACACTAGCATGGGCGGCATTCGGCAAACTAAGGAAGGACGAGCAATATACCGATTTGCTTGAAAAGAAAGGTTTATGAACAGTGTGTCCTCCTTATGCTCAAGTACGGTGCAGAAACATTAACACTCACTAAGAAAAGTTGAGAAAAAATTAGAGTGACTCAGCGAACCATGAAGAGGTCGATGTTGGGAATAACACTGAGAGATAAAGTTCCAAATGTAATTATTAGAACTAGAACAGGGATGCTATAGAAAGTATACCACATATGAAATGGAACTGGGCCGGACATGTGGCGAGAATGGAAGACGCTAGGTGGACTAAAAGCATTATAGAGTAGCGTCCTAGGTTCCAGGCATTTAGAAGTGGGAGCAGACCTCCAACACGGTGGACGGATGATATCAAGAGAATCGCAACAAACTGGATTCAATCAGCACAAGATAGGGAACATTGGAAACGATTGAGGGAGGCCTATGTTCAGCAGTGGACGCTACAGGCTGTGTGATGATGATGATAATGGTTAACTGTGTTAGAAAGAAGAAGAAGATTTTCTTTTTAACCAAGGTTTTTTATGTGTATATTTTTATAATACTCGTAGGTCATGTGGTATTTGAACTAATTGAAAATTACATGGATTGCGTTCAATAATAACCAGGAACGGACTAAGCCTGCCGGAGACCCTGGCAATAGAACTAAATGAGATCCTCGGTCTGATTAGGCTGGGAAACACTCTCTTATAGTGTGTAAAATTATGCGCAATGAATATGCGTCGATTTTGCTTAACTGGAAACAGCTGTAAATATTTTTCTTTATTTCAGGGACACGTCAACTTTTTGAAGACCACCTGTCCGACCGATCCTGCAACAACGCCGATTGAAAAACCAAAACCGAAACTAGATCCGTGCTGCTGTTCCGCTGAATATTAAATAGAGTGTGCTTAGTATATTTTTTTATATTTTGTGATATTGTCTCTTTTTTTTAAATAAAAATTTTACTTATTATTTGTAAATTTACTGCTTTCTATGGAGATTTGAAAGTTGATATTCGGAAAAACTGTCTCTTTCGTTCGAAGATTCTTTAAACAGAAAAAAAAACAACTTGCTAGTTTTACTTAAACTATTTTTTTATTAAAAGTAACAAAAATATAAACTATAATACATACACGTCTTAACAATTTTTAAAATTATATTATCCAGGTTACTATACATATAAGTGCAAAAAACTTATACTGAGTATTCACAAAATATATACAAAGATTGTTGAGTATTCCAAATCGTTCTTCTAAGATCCGGCTAGCAACTAAGCGAGGACTTCAACCACTGAAAAAAAATCATAATTCTAATTTATACTCATTAACATTTACAAACGTTTGTCATTGAGGGTGAGTCCACACGATAAGAAAAATCTGGGCGTAAGCGTAGCGTAATAAGACATATGTCAAATTTGAACCATTGTGATTGGTTAGATTTAAAAAAAGACAAACACCGAAGATTTCCCGCCTAAATCCGCCTTTTCCAAGGTCATTACTCAAAATACTGCTTTAAATATGGCGGAAACTGTTTCTTTTTAATATTTTATTTGAACATAACCTATGTTTTTTTTCAGATGTTTGTTGTTTTATTTATATTTTTCTATTTTGCGAGTTTTGAGATAATGGATATTTATCAACTATGTTAAATTGTTTTAATTTATTAAAAATGTTTGGTACCCAAAAAAAAATTCTTATTCTTTTTTTTTTATATCGAGACGCTAATCCACAAACATGCACTTAACTAGGGTTACCAGATAAAATAATGAGATTTCCTGACAATATCGCTGACTTTTCAGTAAATATCCGGACGTTTTATCTTAATGTTGTTTGTGGTATGTTAAGGCAGTGAGATTTTCAAAATATTTGCAATCGAAGCACCAAATGCGAATATCGAGCGAGTATTTTCATTAATGGGAGCGTAGTGGACTAAGGAGAGAAATAGGCTGTCTATATTGTTAAAAGCTTTGCTTTTCGCTGCCATCAATGTTATAACTTTGCTGGTTCTGCTTTTGGTTGATCACTGGTTTCGATGAATTCAAATAAATCTTCTAATATTACTTTTAATATTTTATTAAAATGTTCACTAAATCATGAGGTAACAACAGTTCTTCTTCTTACTTACTAATTTAATGTCACTATTGTAGTTTTTTAATTTTAGTTCCCCTCATCTCTATGTTCATGTCTTAGTTATATTCTATTTCTGTATCTAAATTATTATTTTACAGTCATAGGCGTACTAACAAATATAACTTATAACTATTTATTTACATGATTACTGAAATGAAAAAGTTTGTATTTATGGGACGATGACAATATGAACAAAGCTAATGGTAAAAAGTAAAGTTTTAGATTTTCGGAGATTAAGGCATTCTTTTGTTTGAGCCTATTAGAATAGAAATTTACTTAAGATATAACTTCTTCTTAAGAGAGCTTTAAATATTAGGCTATAATTATCTTTTAATCCATAAAAGTAATTTAAAATTATTTATAAATAGTAATTTAATAATTAATAATTTGTAGTAATAGTTGGTCTACGACAATATCTTCTGTTAAGGTTCTACTCTAGACACAGTTTAACTTAAAGAACAAATCATGTGAAGAATGTCATGAAATGGTTATAAAAGATCAGCAATTGCCAAAAGAAACATCAAGCAATAAAAAGTACGAAACTAAATTTATTAAAATACTAAATTAACAATTCACTCATTTTGTCAACGTTTAATTAATTTATTTTTTCTTACTAGAATGATTAATAAATATTCTTTATTACTTATATTTTCCTCTTTTAATTTCAAAAAAATACTGACAATTGCAGTTTTTTCCTGTTTCCCTAAAGCGGGTTAAGATTTCAGACATGTCAGGAAAATTCCTGTCATTTGGTAACCTTACCCTTAGCAAACTTTAAACGTATTATAAACAATTAAAAAGTAAAAATTAACATTAATGGAAATTTAGTAACAGAAATCCATGTAATGTATTCTTCTAAAAACTACAAATAATTGTAATTATTAAAACGATTGTTAAAATTACACCGTTATATTGAAATTTTCGTCTTTGAACTCCTTGGCAATTCTTTACCAGGTAGAAGTGGTAAACTTTGGAAATAAAACTTCTTTTGGGGTCTCATATTACCGCACAAGTAACCTGACTAATTTCAAAAACACTGTTTACCGACTCGCGGAATTCGCACTGTTGCTTTCACATGCTGATATCACAATGTTATTTCCAACCTAGTAATAAAGGTATAACTGTACACATTTCCATACCGTGTTTACTAATTATTATCTCAACAACAGCGAAGAGCTCTTCAAATTCGCAGGAAAATATTTTTAAAAAATCAGGATCATTTTTTCACATTTCTCGAATTAAATTGTTAGTATGTCTAAGCCTTTCTCCAATGTTTTCCTCAAATACAGACCGGACCCAGTAGCGACGACTTTCCTGTTTTTTTAATAAAGAATATATCAATATTCTCCTTACATTTTGTAACTTTTTTTCTAGATTACAATACTGCTGCAATTAATGTTTTATTTTGCTTCATTTTAATTTTTAGATAATATATAAACAAAAATCCCGATAAAAGTTAGGTTAAGACAAAAAACCACACCTCCCTTACGACCGCGTAACGAAATGTCACGTGTGGACGATACATTTTTAACACAAAAGCGCCTAATACGTCTACGCTCAAATTTTTCTTATCGTGTGGACCCATTCTGAGGTTATGTTTCAGAGTGACAGTTAAATAATACTCTAAACTTTATCTGTCAGAAAAAAAAGTGGCAATCAGTTGACAATTGACACTTAATACTTTGTTTAACTGTCAACAATGTCAATTAGGGTATAACACCAAACTCAATATGGAATAATATCCAAAATGAAAGCGCTTACAACGTGACGAAAAAATGATCAAAATTGATGCATTTTTTCTGTTCAGCAGTGTATTTGGAAAATTTAATTATAAGTGTATTAGCGACGTATAACTTACCTCTGATAAGTTAAGTTTTATGCTGCCATTTTGAAGAGGATCTTTAGCTTCGAAAATATCTAAAAAAGTATATGTTTTATTAGTTCAGCTTAATATCCAAGCTGGGTGTTTATTACATATTTTTTATCACCCTGTATAATAAAAATATACAATAATTTTAGAACATTTTAATAATTATTATAAAAACTTTGACTTACTGAACGCAACTGTCAAATGTAAAATGGCGGACACAAAATCTCCAAATCGTAAAGTTCCATCCTTCCTCATATACCTGAAAGTAAAAAAAATGTCGCAAGGAATAAATCATAATTGCTACTTTTATAAACGCACCGCGTTGCTTCACATACCTTAAAATTAATGTGGTAAGTACTTCGCTGCTCAACTGAAAGCCAACTTCCAGCAACGCGTCCCTGAACCTTTCAGCTTTCAAAATTCCCGTTTTTTCCTTGGTATGATTTTTGAAAGCCGTTTGCCAGAACTTGAGACTGCACATCAGATCTTTGAAATCGCTAAATTTAAGTCTTCCTGATCCAGAATTCTACAAATTATAAAGTAGTCTCTTTAATACATGTAAAATAAAAGCTAAAAGTTTTTGTCACTGTCACATCAAAACCGGTTTTGAAAAAAAATCAAGTGTGCCTAGAAATGCATCAAACACTCCACTTTTGCCACTTTCATCAAGGGTGTAGTTAGTTAATCTTTTGTTTTTTTTCTTGGCGCTCTTGAGATTTTTAAAAGCGTCAGTAGAGAGATTCTGGGCCAAGCTTTGGTTGGGAAAACTGGCATAAGCTCAGAAAGCAATATTTTGACTGATTTTTCTAATTATATAGAACTATCTTTATCTCAGTAAATAGGTAGAACCATATTTAGTGTTTTAGGGCAACATTTGCCAGATTTTGGGGGATACAGAAAGTTAAAACTGTATTCGTTTACCCTTAAGTAAAGTGTAGTGAAAGTTATCACCCTTAAGAGGTCAACAACATATTTGTGACTCTCGATACTTGTTACACCCGTAAAGACAAAGAGGTACATGCCACAATCAGATTTTATTAAATTGGGATCTTCCTTTTCTATTTAACAATGGAGTGTTTGATGCCAGGCTCCGGCATGGATTTCCAGTTGTTAAATAGAAGAGGAAGATCAACATGGTGTGTCTTCGATTTTCCTTTAATTTCTTGTTCTTGGGCGCCAGCTAGCTCAAACCAACAATTAGACTCACCTATATGAATATTAGTAAAGTTAAACACTCCCACCCAGTTGTAACTTTTTATTTATTCACTTTTAAACAATAATTATTCAAAACTTCTTCAAAATAAAAGTTTAAACTAAGGCTTTTATTTTTATTATTCGATGCGCCGTTCTCCAAAATTACCTCGTTTTTTTTTTCGAATGCCGGTGGCGCCATCTCTTAGCATCTTATCAAAGATATATTTATAGGGTGATTATACAAGTTTCGACGACAGGTGTTGACCTCTTAGAGGTGATAAGTTTCACTACATTTTACTTAAAGGTAAACGAATACAGTTTTAACTTTCATCCCCGAAAATCTAGAAAATGTTGCCCTAAAACACTAAATATGGTTTTAGCTGTTTACTGGGTTAAACGTAATGCTGTATAATTAGAAAAATCAGCCAAAATATTGCTTTCTGAGCTTATGCCAGTTTTCTCAACCAAGGCTTGGCCCAGAATCTCTCTAGTGACGCTTTTACAAATCTCAAGAGCGCGAAAAAAAAAACAAAATATTAACTATACCCTTGATGAAAGTGGCAAAAGTGGAGTGTTTGATGCATTTCTAGACACACTTGATTTTTTCAAAACCGGTTTTTGATGTGACAGTGACAAAAACTTTTATGTTTTATTTTACATGTATTAAAGAGACTACTTGATGGAATTTATGGTGAGTATTGGCTTGGTTGTTGGTATTTTGATAAAATTATTTATAGTTTTGTTTATAAAACAACAAAACTGTAACCATATATATATATATATATATATATATATATATATATATATATATATATATATATATATATATGTACGGTAACTTCTTTGGATTAGGTTTCAGATTAATACTATTTTTCTGTGTTTGACATTTCTCCCAACGTAGTGGGCTTTTTAAAAGTACAATCTAAAATAAAAGCAAAATACAACTGTCATGGTCACAAACGCAGACTCACATGACTTAAATTAACACTTAAACGATATAATATTAATTAAAAATATCAATCTATAAAATAATGTGAATTAAAAAGAAAAAATAAAAATTATTCCCAGTACGAACCTGAATTGACATTTGTCATGTTTCTTAGTGAAATATTTGAACATTCCTTCTTATTTATTTTTTTCTGATTTGTAAATAATTATTTAATAAATATTTATTTAAAAATTAATAATTATTTATTTACAAATCAGAAAAAAACTAAATAAAAAGGTATCCAAATAAAAAATATTAAGTTGATAGTAATACTGGGGAATTTTCAAATATTTCACTAAAAAATACGACAAAAGTAAATTCAGGTGCGTACTGGGAATAATTTTTATTTTCACTTTTCCTTTTATATCACATTATTTTATAGATTGATTATAATTAATATTGTATCGTTTAAGTGTTAATTTAAGTCATGTGAGTGTGCGTTTGTGACCATGACAGTTGCATTTTGCTTTTATTTTAGATTATACTTTTGAAAAAGCCCACTACGTTGGGCGAAACGTCAAGCACAGAATAGTAGTATTAATCTGAAACCCAATCCAAAGAAGTTACCATACATTTATATAGAAAAATGGCTTAGGAAAAATTTTAGCAAATTAAATGTATATATTGACGAGAATTGACAAATTTTCACGTCCGCTTCGCCAATATTTTATCCTATTTTATTTTAAATTACACGGACAAAAACTTATCTACTTATTTATATATATATATATATATATATATATATATATATATATATATATATATATATATATATATATATATATATATATATATATATATAAATAAGTAGATAAGTTTTTGTCCGTGTAATTTAAAATAAAATAGGATAAAATATTGGCGAAGCGGACGTGAAAATTTGTCAATTCTCGTGTTAAAAAGTGCGGAGCACTCCAAAATATGGAAAAACTCCGGGTCCGACAGATGGCGACAGCGCTGTTTCGTCCTAATATGGGACTCGTCAGACCACCGCAGTCGGTACAAACCATCATCTCGCCTTTGCATCGTATAAAGCTGAATTTATAATCAAAACACAGCAAATAAGACGACAAAGGCGACATCTCGATGGTCCACTTGATAATACAAGAACCACACAGATTAACAAAGTGTGTAAAAGAACCGTCATATGGTGGCGCGACGGTGAATTAAAACAGAAATATGTAAAATCGAGTACACGAAACGCGCTGCCCAAAGGATATACGATGCAAAGGCGAGATGATAGTTTGTACCGACTGCGGTGGCCTGACGAGTCCCATATTAGGACGAAACAGCGCTGTCGCCATCTGTCGGACCCGGAGTGTTCCCATATTTTGGAGTGCTCCGCACTTTTTAACACGAGAATCATGTAGATTGACAAATTTTCACGTCCGCTTCGCCAATATTTTATTCTATTTTATTTTAAATTACACGGACAAAAACTTATCTACTTATTTATTTACTTGTTTGGCTTTGAAACACGCTAAGCGATGCTCTCATGGTGGGATCGTTTGGTGCTAAAATAAGCGGTAGGCTTGCTTGCCAGTACCGAAAAATGCGACCCCTATCTTTTGGGCAGCGCGTTTCGTGTACTCGATTTTACATATTTCTGTTTTAATTCACCGTCACGCCACCATATGACGGTTCTTTTACAAACTTTGTTAATCTGTGTGGTTCTTGTATTATCAAGTGGACCATCGAGATGTCGCCTTTGTCGTCTTATTTGCTGTGTTTTGATTATAAATTCAGCTTTATACGATGCAAAGGCGAAATGATGGTTTGTACCGACTGCGGTGGCCTGACGAGTCCCATATTAGGACGAAACAGCGCTGTCGCCATCTGTCGGACCCGGAGTTTTTCCATATTTTGGAGTGCTCCGCACTTTTTAACACGAGAATCATGTAGATTGACAAATTTTCATGTCCGCTTCGCCAATATTTTATTCTATTTTATTTTATATATATATATATATATATATATATATATATATATATATATATATATATATATATATGTTTGTTTACAAAATACAGAGTGATAAAAGTTTCAATGAGTTTATTTTTTGCAATATTAAATAGTCTTTAACACATTCAGGGGTATAGATATGGGTATATAACCATCTTAAGATTTAAAAAGAAAATGGTACGCCTTTGATTTTTTCTCAATTTTATAACTGTGACATTTGACGCATCAACATTTTTCAGACTTGACTATATCTATTAAGGATATTTTTAGCAACTGTTTTGCACATTTTGAATTAAGAATGGCAACACCGCATAATAGAATTGTGGCGATTTGGTTGATTACTATAAGGATGGAGGTGTTAACATTTATAAAAATACTTTTCAAGTTTAAAAATCTCTTCCGACGCGTAATAAATCTGCATGCGGGTGTAAAGTAGAAATAAAACGTAATAAAACTAATTATTAAAATCATTAAAACAGATGGAAACTCATTAAAGCACTCTTTAATAGCGAGGTGTTTCGCATCAGCATAATCCCCTGTACCTTTCAATCACCGACGTCCTTCAAATTAACAATTGCAACAATCAAATGTCTCACCTCAAACGTAAAAACGATTTGTCTGCACACTTCGATTGAAGCACAGCTTTTAATGTAATCGTTCGGTAAACAAGCGTCTAACAGCTCCTGCAGTTCGAACGCATTCACAGTCCTATGTTCGTCGGCTAACTGTAGAAAGACAGCTTCGTATTGACTGAAACTTTTGCCGTCGAGCAACGGGGGCGCTTTAACTATTGCTGATTTAACTAGAACAAAAATAATAATTAATTAGAACAAAAATTTTCCTTAATCAAAATTGAGGTTAAAACTTTTTTTTAAATTAAATCTGTAATTGAATCATTGTACATTGAGCACTTGTCTTTATGTTGATTATCGTGTACAACCCCTCCGAGGGTAGCCAGAACGAGGGGTTTAAGCTCGGGATGATGAAAATTGGTCTGGATGCAATCGCTGAAATGCCGCAGAAAACGCAAGCAACAAAATTCGTTGAGATAAATAAAAATAGCTGTTTTCTATTTTCATTAAGGTTGATCGCGATTTTTTTTTTTCAAAATGTTCAACATTATTTACCTAAAGATGGCACTGTATCCACTAGTTTCAATTTCAATGGTTTGCTAGAGTACACCCTTAGGGTAAATCCAGATTCCTGGCCAGGTTCAAATGTTGTCGGGATTATTAGGTATCCGCCTTGTTCCAGTTGACATCTGAAATAATAACAATTAATTAAGATATATAATTAATTATAGAACGACAAATTTCAGAATCAAAAACCAGACTGCACTTTTCGATTGTTCGTGATATTCTAACCTAAATTTCCACGGATGGTGGAATGAATAATTGGGTTATTCCGGCTTTCAATCTGTTCGTTTAAAAAATTGTTATTACGATGTTTCGCCAAAATCTCATTTGGCATTTTGAAGTGTGGCTCGTCTCATTACTCGCTTAGAACTGATGGTGCTGTCTGTTTTCTCACGAGGTTTGTTTTCTCATTGGTCTAGCGTCTTTACAGGCTTGTTGAGTGCTGTTCTCTCGTGTGCAGTGTACAAACCAATTAACCTGCCTTCCAGCTCGTGAAAAGTGGTAGAAAAATATATTCTCAAAAAGCTGACAGATGTTGTTCCAGACAAGAACGTTTTGCCTCCGGGGCAATTTGACTTTAGATCTGAAGACAGCTACATCACTAAATTGGCTACGACATTATTAACAGATTTAATAGAAAGTTACACACCGAAGTTATATTCCTTGACATCAGCAAGGCCTTTGACACAGTGTTATAGCATAGGCTTATAGTTAAAATAAATAGGCTGGAATTTTTTAACTATCTGACAAAATTAATCCTAAGTTTCTCTGAGAACAGAAGCTTTGTAGTGTCATCTGACGAGCATACCTCACAACTGAAACCGATGTAAGTGGGAGTCCTTCAGGACTCCCCGCTCTCTCCACTCCTTTTCAATTTATACACATCAGACCTTCCAAAAGACCCTCATACAAGCCTATATCTGTTTGCAGACGACACTGTATTAGCTTCGTCGTCTGGTAAATACAGTCTAATAATTTTACAATTACAACGCCATACCGATATACTAGAAAGATGGATATATCCGACAGGAAAATTAAAACTAATCCTAACAAAACAGAAGCTATGATGCTTAGAAAAACACACTTTCCGACTCCGACCAGTCGAGTATCCATCTACGCAAACAAAATTGTTAGGATTAATTTTCGAGAGGCGTTTTAGCTGGATTAATCATATAAAATACTTAAGAACCAGAGCCAAATGAGTCTTTAGAGCCCTTTATCCCCTGTTACACAGACACAGTAAATTAAATTTAGAAGTAAAATTACTCATAATTAAATTTCTTGTTACGTCGTTGTTATCATGGATTTCCTAATTATTACACCAAAGCACAATCTTCAAACAATCCCCTTATTCAGATGTCACATAACACAATAGCAAAACTCCTAATCAACAAAATAGATTTAAGTACCATCTCGACTGGTTAGTCCTTCAGTACCTGGATTTCCTCCCTGTCAAAGTCAATAGATCTTAAGAATGAACAAAAGTCGAAAGGCCCAGTCTCAAAGATGATCTCGTGTGGGGTTTTTTGTTGTTTTGTTTTTAATTCTTTTTTACCCTTTTCAGTGTAGCTGGAATATTAAAACATCCCCTTTATTCAGCTATCCCGCTTTTTCGATTTCAGAGACCTCTCTTAAGACGCGTACTTTGTAGTTTTGTATTGGTGCTATTTCCTTCGCTTTTTCGAAATTGATGGTATGTCCGGTTGTTTGATGGTGTTAAAATAAAGCTGAGGTTGTCTATTTGTTTTTTTTTTAGATTATTTTTTATGGTTCTGAATTATTTTTGATATGCTTCTGCTTGTTTGTCCTATGTAGGTCGGATGATAATTTGAATGCTATAAAGGCCATGATTTTCAAGCTTGGTCTATTCTTTGGAGTTTTCCAGGATTTCTATTATTTTTATGGTCTGAATATGGATTGTATTCTTAAGATTCTTTCTGCTAATTCTGTCCGTGATTCCTTTCATCGTCGAACTATCACATAGCAGTCTCTTACGAAATTTTTTAAAGGTTCTCTTCAAAAAATACATAAAGTCAGTTAATTTATGAAGACGTAATAAGACCCTCTCTTAGAATTGCCTATAAATCTGTCTATGTAATCCTGCCCTGGTTATGAAAATCAAACCGAAAGATAAGGGAGGTTTATAACATATGGTATATGAACAAACCGTTAAAACGTCTTAGAATATTGAACGATTTTCCCATTATTAGGAAACAAAAGAATAATCAAATAAACTCACTATAATAGAAATATATCGTTTCGCCATTTGTAAAAAGAATTTTGATTAATCACTGTTTTTTCTATTCACAAGAAATAACGAGTTAAGATGTTTATTGCCAAAACAGCCAAAAAAAGTGAATAGTTTTTTTACAGTCTTTAACATATACTCTTTTCGTTATAAGAAGACGTAGATTAGTTTGTTTTACTACTCTGTTATATAAAAATTAGGATTTAGACGCTCAGAGGCCGATTCGAGAATCAAACACCCGGTATAGAATAGCTAACGCCGTCAGCACGTAACGATCGAAACCTTCGAACTTTAAGGGAAAGAAATTGACGTTTACAGGGTTCCATCGGCTAATATGGGTACAAACGGGAATTAGAGGGGTGTCGAGGGGGTGTAAGATTCGAAGACACTCTTTTAAGGAATAGTAAATTTTAGTCATAATTTGAATGTCGTTAGAACGGTACCGTGAGTACCAGTGCCGTAGAATAATTACGTCACGGGTATAATCGTCGGGAAAGAAGGTTATCTTTGTTTAATTTGGGAAATTAAGGGATTATCGTGTGTTATTTTAGTGGGGCATTTCGCGATTTGCATACGGTTCGATTAAGTAATATAAATAGCTATTTTTTCGCGCTTTATTTCCTTTCTGTTGTAATGTTTTATTAAGCTATTTATACGTGTTTTTTCAAAATTGGGTTTTACGTTTTTAGGTAAAATAATATATATATATATATATATATATATATATATATATATATATATATATATATATATATATATTTATTAATGAATATAATATTGATATTATTACCTATGACTAATTTGTCGACTATTGGTGTATTGCGAATTAAACAAGGACTTATTCTTCTTAAAGAACCCTTTTCCAATGGTGTCCGTATTACTTTTTGGTAATGAGTACGCTGTAAAACCTAAAAATAATAGTACACATTTGTTGATTATTTGCATTTGGTCTAAAATCAAATCATCCAGGTCATGCTAGAACTTTAAAATATATTAAATTGAAGCGTTACCAATCACTTTTGGTTCCATAATACTATGTTGATTTAGTGAAACAACCACTTCTTCCATTTCGCTCAGCAGCAAGTGCAACTGTGGATTTATATGGAAGGTATCTGGGTTGTTCCTGCAGCCTCCCGCTGTCACGCCTTTTTGCCAGTTCCCTTGATACAGGCGCATTTGCCATGTGTTTTTATTATGTAGACTAGAAAATAAAAAAAAAAAATCAAACTGTATATTTGTCTATAGAACCTCACACAGCAAGGGTACTCTAAAACTAACTGAAAACGTCATATTTACCTAGGTTCGTCTCGACTAGTATCACTATCTAAATGAACTACTTCTAAATGTGTAAAGGTTTGTATAAATTCCGGGTAAGGCATCCAAAATTCCTATAAAAAATTTGTATTTTAACTTACAAAAACACCAAGACAAACTTTTTTACCTCTTCGTTAAACTTCGCTTGTAGTCGTTCATATTCAGCCGGTGGTATTTCTGACCATTCTGGAGAATCCAGGGACATGGGCCCGACATATTCCGTCCCAGGTCCCAAGGGATTTCTTAGTTTAATCAGCTGAATTGTTTCGTTGTTAAAAGTTTCGACCCTGAAAATTAAAATAGATACACTGAGCTGCAGAATTGTTGCATCACATGAGAACATTTCTTATTATTAGGGTTTTTAAAAAAGTCAAAGTTAGCAGAGAGTTTTTACACATTTCAATACAAAAATGAATTTCAAAAATCGTATTTTATACAGGGTGGTGGTAAAAACTCTATTATAAAAAACATAAAGAAATTATTATCAAAAGTTGTTCAAAATTAAATTTTATGTTTATATATCAAATCTTACTTAAATATCACAAAAATTAGTTAGAAGTTACATTAATATAAACTTTTTTTCCTAAAATCACCAAAAAATGTACCCACACAGCACTATACGTCTTATAGACGTCATTTTTATATCCACATTATGTCTGAACGTCTTAAGACATAAATAAGGCGTCTTATAGACGTTGTTTTAAAAACGTCGATAAGACGTCTATATACAACGTCTTTAAGATATCTTTTAAAAGTCTACATACTACATTTTATATGAAAATAAATACAATTGTGCATAATTTAGTTGATAAAAACTAAAAAGCATTTCCTTCCCTATGGATTTTGTCGCAGTTGGGTAATAAGTTTACAACGCCGCACAAAGCTCAGCTGAATACAAGTTGAGGTTAAAATTTTTTATTGAACGACAAATTTTTAGTAGCCTCACTACGACCTTGGTTAATAGAACTTTTGCGTGATCTTTTTTATCAATACTTTGGTGCTTTTTGTCACAGACTGTTCGATGTACCGATAACAATGACACACATAAATACACATATGATGCCAGCGAAACTATAACTTTAAAAAACCCGCCTTTTGTTTCTGTCAACTGTCATTTTTCAGTTTTGTATTTGTGTTTCGTCATGTCGTTATTCATTTTTAATGTTATTGGGGTGCCGACTGTGAAAATTTAGCTTTTGAAAGAATTTTATTAAAATATTTGATTTATCTATGTGCCTCTGAAAATCTTTTTTATTTGTGTTTATGTAATACTTAAGGTAAGATCGAGAATCATATGTACTTAGGAAAAACAGTAACGTTATTTATAGGTTGTGTTACAGGAAATTCTCGAATGCTTTACCGCTTATATTTTTGTAGTAACTCTATGTTAGAAGTATGAAATGAAATCTTCAAAAATATTATCTGTGCGAAAAAGGCTTGCACAGCTCATCCAGACCCGATCCTAAATATTACAAGAAATATTACTAATGCAGTGGAAGGCGAAATGTTTGTTTATGGAGTGCTCCACTAATGAAACCTGTAAGATTTATTTTGTTCCTGATGATTGGTTTATGTTTAAAGAACATAGAAAATAGAGTTTTGTTAATTACAAGAAGTAATTTTGTTTAAGATTTTAGAAATTTCAAAACTGGGAGTAGGGAGCATTTATGACTTTGTTAAGCGAGCTTGTAAAATTACCATGTACAGTTGATTAGTACGAAAAGGAAAGAGAAAGTTCTACGATTCCAACTTGGCGAGACTTATTATGAGTAAGTTCTGTCTTTCATTATACATATTAACCTTGAAATAGCATAAGTTACGATTCTATAGTAGAGGACAATTATAAAAATTCGCAAAAATATCAAAAAATTTACTCCCACAAATGATAAACTTTATTCTATAAAATTAAAATCAGTTTGTTATTAGGATCTACAGAGACAACAGGACTGGCAAAAAGTTAGAAGAATGAGGAAATTTCAATCCAAACATGGCTGAAAAGGGCATCAGACCAGATTTGTTATTCGACTAAATAAAAATTCTTGTTTTTAAAACTATTTAAAGATTTGTGCACTTTTTATTTTAATAAACTTTTATTTTGTTGATAGTCTACCTTTTAGAGTTATTATATCGAAGGGATAAACTAAGGAGTAAATTTGATAGGTTAACTTATAGTTCGAACAGTAGTAGTTCTGAAAATATTTGCTCTTCTACCTCACTTCCTCAATTTCAAATTAGAAAAAGTTTACATTATGCTTAAGTTATGTATTTTTTTATATAAAGATATTATGTTGAACATATTTTTTAAAGCAAATTATTAATGGGGAACTTGTAGTTGTTTAAAATGGTAGTGTATATTTTACTCTTGATTTTTTCTCAATTAAAGTTATTTCTTGGACTTTTGAATAATCACGGTTTAACTTTGTAAACAAGACAAACAAAAAAATTAAACGGACCCTTTTTAATGTACATAATTTTAATGGTGGAATATGTTGGGAAAGGACGTCCATAAGACGTTGTAAGCAAATGTCTTACAGACGTTACCTTTTGTAACATAAGACGTCTATACAACGTCTTATGGACGTCATTCCACTTTAATGGACATCTATAAGACGTCCTGAATGTTGAGATCAAACGTTTTATGGACGTCTTTAAGACGTATTTATGCTGTTTGGGCGTATATGTATATAAAAGATGTCTTCCAAAAAAATATATTACCTATCAACTGCATATATTCTATAGTTAATTCCAGTCTGAATTCCATTGGCTAGTTTTTCAGTGAGTGATCGGACTTGATTGGGCGGTTGCACCGCACACGTGATGATTGACGTCATATCCAATAATTTATGAAGCAACCTAAAACAACCTACGTGTCACTACTTTTTGGTACCAAAATTAAGAAGGGCTATTTTTAGAAAAGACTTAATAAGAAGTAGTTTAATATGATAATATCTCTGTAACCTCCAAAAGTGAATGACGGAAACTTCCAAATTATCGGGTTTGAACTACCTGATTCTTAAAAATGTATAAACTTTTATAAAATCCCCATACCTAGCGCAAGATGTAGCATCTTCTCTAATAGGTATACTTTCTGTAATTCCCCCCGTGAGATCAGCAAGTCCATCTAATAACGAGCCATATTTAAGAGCTTCATACGATCCGTGTAATCTACAATCAAATTAGAATTTTAGTAAAACAATTTTTAAGATAAAACTGTCTAATTCGCAAAAAAAACCTTCTTACTTTGCGTATGCCTTCTCCAACAGTCCAGGCCAATAGTAATCCGAGTTTTGTGACTGTAAGAATGCCAGTCTCCCGTGAACTGTGGGCAGTCTGTCATCAACTAATACTTCTGTCCATTCTCCGCACCACCATAACCTAAAAAAAATTGAATTATTTTAAATTGTTCTTGAAGAACAATAATTTGTGAAGCAACTGTACTCGCTGGTTCCAAAGTCGAAGACAAAATAAAAAAGTAATTTAAAGTGTTTTTAGACAGATACTTATTTCAAAATAATTCCTTCTAGACATTTGAATACCGCATTAATGGTTTTGGTTCATGAAAAATAAGTCAAGGCTTCAAAGATGGTAATTTAAAATTATTTTTAAAAAGCAATTATTGCTGAAGAAGATTATAGAACAGAGGCGTACAAAAACATTGTTTAAGTCACTTGTGAGCAGTAAAAAAAGACGTTTAAGAATGTGATTAGATAAACCATGCTCCAATTTGGTGTTGATATTGGAAAATGGTAACAATTTATATTGTTTTGATCTAGTTCACGCTATTTTTTACCTGAAACGAAAGAGACCGCAGTACTGATCACCGTTAAACGATTGATCAGCTGGTACTACCCTGTAGAATAGACCTTTGTTGAGGTAGAGTATTCCCAGGCAGGACACAAGCCATCTGTCCCCTGAAAAAAAATATTAAAATAAGTGGAAATAAAATTCATAAATATTTGGTATATTTGTCACAAAGTGAAACTTTTTTGAAACATTCTGTATATTAAAGAGTATAACAGATATCAAACGTTATGTTTATGGTATGTCTCTTTTCATTTTTTATTAATAATGGATATATCTCGCAAATACGTCGAGAATTGGATAAGTTGTACATTATAAACCTTCGAACATACCCCTGTAGAAGTAGCATAACGTCAGAACTAGGCCCCGGTTGTTTGAACGCTGAATAACGTAATAATATTTTTATTTATATTTGAAAAAGTGTTGATAAACAGTAGATATTTAATTTCTTGGTACAAGCATACCGATTTTATGCTATCCTTTTCTAATCGCATTATTTAAACGAGTATCATCGGTACGTCCTTCGAACATACCCCTGGGTACGTCAATTCTGAAAACAAAGTGAATATATGGTTGCCTAAATTTTTATTATTGTTATTTTCAATATGTAAACAATCTAACAATATTTACCGATAAAAAAAAGTTTTTAAATCGTCTTTTTGTTAATATTAATTGTAAACTTCGCATTTATAGTAATTTCTAACACTTAAAAACACCGAAAAAAGTCACGACAAGCAATTAAACTGAAAGACAAGATAAGTAAATATGTTTATGTCTGTCAAACATCAAAAAAGCGTCTCCCCCACCTACCATAAACAGCCTTCAGACATATCTATTGTTGTTTAAATCTAGAGTATGATCGAAGTTATAAACACTACCTACTTGGAATATTTCAAGTTTTTAAGTGGCTTTTGAGTTTTGACGAACTTTCAATCAGTCTGCCAAAATATCTCACATATTATAATATATATATATATATATATATATATATATATATATATATATATATATATATATATATATATGAATTTAAAGGGAGACAGAATAACACACGAATATATCCACACAAATTAAAAAATGAGTCCATCAAGAACCGATATTACTGAACATCTAAATAATAAGATCAATGAAATAAAAAAGAACCTGACTGATGCAGAAATGAAATGAAATGCTGTCAAGAGTATAATTAAAGAAACTGCTAAAGAAAAACCTGGAACAAACACGAAAAGAAAGAAACAAAAATGGATGACAGATGAAATCTTGGAGCTTCTGGAAAAATGTAGACAATACAAGAATAAAGATCAAACAAAATACAAGAATGTCCACAGCGAGATTAGAAATAAAATAAAACTAGCAAAGGAAGTTTGGTTGAATAACCAATGCGACAAAATAGAATTGTTAAATCGTCAGCATGATTTGTTTAATCTACACATAAAACTGAAAGAAACTGCTGGCGTAGAAGAACATCGGGTAGAGGGATTATTACGGGCGACAATGGACTACCCAGATAGCACAAGATTTCCATTGGATATCCAGAATAGGTACATATAATGTCCTGTATGTCCATGGACCGTTTATGGATGTCCATTAGATGTGATGACCTGTAATCTATATGGACGTCCATATCTGGATGTCCAGTGTAAGTCCATCAGACGTCCATTAATTAAATTTCGGGTTGTCGGTAAAATCGGATACTGTAATATCGGCCTGTAGAATTGTCATTTCTTAACCCGCCGGCCCGCCATGATCACAAAATATCCTTTCAGATATTTTGTGCCCATTATTGTGTTGACGTCGAGCTAAAAAAGACCTTTGGAGTTTTAGTTGAGTTAAAATCAAGTGTGCTTTTTATTTGAAGAAGATGCCACCGTTAAAGGTAAGTATAGTTATTTTTAATTTAATTTTTTTGATTATACCAAAAATTACCGAACGAAACTACAGACATGCCCGACGAAAAGCTGATAATTTAGTATCAAACTCGCACAAATTTGAAAGTGAACAAAATATTCAGTATCAAAACACGTATGTTAAAATATAGCTTTTGTAGCTATACTTTTTCATACAATCACTTATTTAAATGGAAATTACTACAAATAAGTGCAAATATTTTGATAGGCCAATGAATTTTGTATCTTGTTGGTTAAAATGGAGCACAGATAGAGTTGTAAATTTGTGTAATAATAAAATTGTAAATTTTAGAGAAAAATTCTCTCTGACAAAGTCATTATTGAGTAATCAATCTAATAATATTGCTGGCATTAATAAATGTTATCAAAATTTATAATGGAATAAAAGCTATAGCAAATTTGAATAATTATATTAATTTTTTTATGACTATTTTGGATTAAACGCTAGTAAAAGTTTACATTGATGTGTATTTTTGTGCAGTATAATTGTTTAAAAATATATAATAAAGTTTTGACAGTTCGACTCTAGGTTTAGACTTATAATGTAATTTATTTTAATTATTTTTTAGATGAATTTTCCACAGATTGGTCCAAATAAAATTCCTATGTGAAAGCCAATTTGTACCAAATTAGAGAGGATATTCAGGTAATCTTAAATAGGGAAAAAACAACAAGCATCTACAAAGAATTTTCTGCAGGAGTTCAACTATCCTTTTACTTAAGAAAATAATCAGCTGCCTCAAGTCACATAAGATCTTCAGGACAATTTAAACTTTAAAGATGCAGTAAGTTTATTACACTTCTCCTGAAATAAAAGCTGAAACTTATTCGAGTAATGCTTCTTTATGTGTATGAGTCTATTGATAAAAAAAAACTTAATTTACAGGATTATTTTATATATATTTTTTTACTTTGTTTCTTAAAGTCAAAAATAAACTTAGGTTAGCATATGTGGAATTAACGTTTAATTATCTCAATAAAGTAATATAATTTTAGGTTTTACAATTAGCGAAAATTGGAGGAAATTATACCTATTAACTTATTAAAAGATATTTTATTGTAACAAGGACAGATAGCCTTTCCAAGAATTATACATATGATGGAACAGTAAAGTGCCCTTTAAAGAACTTATGTTCACTATTTGTAGGTAAGTTACCACTTAAATATAAAAATTTGATGAAAAAAATCTCTGTTTTATTTGTCATACTCGTAAATAATAAGAACAAATTGGGTGTCAGATTTCACATGTTGAACTCTAGATCCTCTTGTTCTGATAATACCCAGACAAAAAGTGTGTTAAAATTTTTTTCTGGTCTGTTGGTTTAAGCACTCTAAGCAATAACGATGCATTTGGTTTTTTATATATATATATATATATATATATATATATATATATATATATATATATATATATATATATATAGAGAGAGAGAGAGAGAGAGAGAGAGAGAGAGAGAGATTTAAATTCCTACAAAACCATAAAATACTGCATCATTTAACGTTAAACTTTATTAATTTCCAGCTGCGGTAGAAGAATGGGGGGCAGATAAAAAACAGCCGAAGACGAGATTAGACAATGGCTGAAGAGAATAAACGACAGAAATAAATCTAGAAAAAAAAATAATCATTATAACAATAAAAAGTCTTTATTTAAATAATTGGTATATTTTCTATTACCCAATTGAAATTGTACCTATTACTATGGAACCAGATAACTTATTCATAGCGATCCTTCTACAGCTTGAGCAATTTAAATCAATTGAAGCTATATTTTGTAGCACTTGCAATTCGACTAATTATAAAATTTTATATTCTTATATAAAGTTGTATTAAAAACTTGACAATTGTAATCAATAAGTGTAATATGTAGATCCAGTTCCTGTTACCTGGTTCGCTAATGTAATTTATATCTGTTTAATTTTTGGGACTAATAGGGCCATCTATGGTTACTTGTTATCGACGTTTTGATGACATGAGTGGTCTGTGTCTTCAGAAGTGCAGATTAATTAGGTACTGTAAGCTCTCGGACCCTAAGCAAATTCTGAAAATATCTACCATTCACGTTACCGGAACGTCAAAAAGAGGGAACCATAGATTATGACCTATTTATCCAAAAAGCACAATACCATCGGATAATATGTCCACAATCGGGTCAAGAATGTACAATATATGGACATCCAAAATTAGTCCTATTAATATCCAAAAATGATCCATACTTGGACAATATATGTAATCCAAAAAGACATCCATGAGTGGGACAATCGTATAGTCCAGTGGATATCCATAGGATGTTGGTGAACAAATTTTGGACATCCCATGGATACCCAGTATGTCCAGCTTTGGATAAACGATGGATATCCAGTGGATTGAAGTGTGCTATTTGGGTTACGGGCGACAATGGACTAGTCATTGTGGAAGCCGAGCATAAGGCTAAGAAATGGAAAGAATATTTCTTGCAGAAAAAGAAATAATAACAGGGCCTCCAATCACAAAAAGAAAAGTAATAAATTCAATAAGAAATCTCAAAAAAGAAAAGGCCATAGGACCAAATGGAGTTTGTGGTGACTTGCTGAAACTAATCCAAGAAGATCATTTAGATATCTTAACTGACTTTTTTAATCACGTTTATGATATAGGAAATATTCCTGATGACTGGCTAGTTTCGTCCTTTATTCCTGTGCCGAAAAAACCAACAACCAAAAAATGTGAGGATTATAGATCCATCAGTCTCATGAGTCTTGTTCTAAAAGTATTTCTTAAAATAATACAAGGACGAATATATCCGAAACTTGAACAGGACATTAGCGATACGCAATTTGACTTCAGGAACGGCTTAGGCACAAGAGAGGCGCTATTTAATTTAAATGTTTTAATTATTGATAAACGTCCACTGAGGGTAGTAGGGCACAGGAAGAAGAAGATGAACTTAAAACTTGGAAGTTTGTAGAACCAAACTCTCTTCTCTCCATAACCAAAGTTTAAGATGTCTTGTAATCCCCGGAGCTATCGTGAACCTTGATTGACTAACAGATTAAGCCATCAATTAACGTTACCCCCGCACGATAGATTCGTCGTGCTTCGGGACGTTAGCTACAACCATTCGAACATCTATTGCAGGAACTTCAATTGATTAAAGCTTAAAATGCGAATAATGTGTCATATTTACCGTTTAAGCAACAAAATTAAGGAAAACTAATTATTTTTAAGGTCAATGCTTTTACCCACTCGACGAATTGTTTTTCAGTTCTGCGGTTGCATTACATCAATTTAGTGGGCGGGTGATTTGTATGCGTTGCGAAACGTCGTTTTGAATATTACTGCTGCATGACAAAATGCTGTTTTAGCTCTTTTTTACGGCTAAATTAAAATGTATGAGAGACGCTTTTTAAAAAATCTTCTTTACGAGTTTTGATTAATGTCACTACTCTTTGTGAAATGGGCGTTTATTTTTTCACGAGGTAGCCGGGATTCCAGTGGGTAATAAAAAATTACACACTACCCTCGAATAATAACTGGTATTACTACATCAAAAGAAAAAGATGTTTGAAGCTTATAGACAATGTTGAAGATTGACTAAAATGTGATTGTTAGATTTGCATTGTTTTTATTTTTGTTTGTTTCTACGACGTTTCAATTAGGTTGTATCAAGTATATACTGAATGTTTTGTCTTAAAACACTGAAATCCTTAAATTAAATTATTGGCGTTATAATTGTTGCACTGTGAATTTTTTGCAGATACCTAAAACACTTTTAGAGCTTCTCTTAAAATCACTGAGTGCTGGGTGCCCTTAAAAATGCATAGTGAGTTTTTAAAAAAAAAACAAGAAAATATCTTTTTTAACGTCAGTGGATGTACACCCTTAAAATAAATTGTTAGCGTTATAATTGTTGAACTATGAATTTTTTACAGATACCTAAAACACTTTTAAAGCGTTTCTTAAAATCCCTGAGTGCTGGGTGGCCTGAAAAATGCATAGTGAATTTTTAAATTAACAAGAAAATTTCTTTTTTTAACATCAGTGAATGTCCGCCCTTAAATTAAATTGTTAGCGTTATAATTGTTGATCTATGAATTTTTGCAGATACCCAAAATTCTTTTAAAGCTTGTCTTAAAATCCCTGAGTGCTGCGTGGCCTTAAAAATGCATAGTGAATTTTTAAATTAACAAGAAAATTTCTTTTTTTAACGTCAGTGGATGAACACCCTTAAATTAAATTGTTGGCGTTATAATTGTTGAACTAAGAATTTTTGCAGATACCTAAAACACTTTTAAAGCTTCTCTTAAAATCCCTGAGTGCTGGGTGCCCTTAAAAATGCATAGTGAGTTTTAAAAAAAAAACAAGAAAATTTCTTTTTTTAACGTCAGTGGATGTACACCCTTAAAATAAATTGTTAGCGTTATAATTGTTGAACTATGAATTTTTTGCAGATACCTAAAACACTTTTAAAGCTTCTCTTGAAATCCCTGAGTGCTGGGTGGCCTTAAAAATACATAGTGAATTTTTAAATTAAGAAGAAAATTTCTTTTTTTAACGTCAGTGGATGTACACCCTCAAATTAAATTGTTGGCGTTATAATTGTTGATCAATGAATTTTTTACAGATATCTAAAACACTATTGAAGCTTCTCTTAAAATCCCTGAGTGCTGGGTGGCCTTAAAAATGCATAGTGAATTTTTAAAATAACAAGAAAATTTCTTTTCATAACGTTAGTGGATGTGCATCCTTAAATTAAATTGCTAGCGTTATAATTGTTGATCAATGATTTTTTTACAGATACCTAAAACACTCTAAAAGCTTCTCTTAAAACCCCTGAGTGCTGGGTGGCCTTAAAAATGCATAGTGAATTTTTAAATTAACAAGAAAATTTCTTTTTTTACCATCAGTGGATGTATACCCTTAAATTAATTGTTAGCGTTATAATTGTTGATCTATGAATCTTTTGCAGATACCCAAAACACTTTTAAAGTTTTTCTTAAAATCCCTGAGTGCTGGGTGGCCTTAAAAATGCATAGTGAATTTTTAAAATAACAAGAAAATTTCTTTTCTTAACGTCAGTGGATGTGCACCCTTAAATTAAATTGTTAGCGTTATAATTGTTGATCAATGAATTTTTTACAGATACCTAAAACACTTTTAAAGCTTCTCTTAAAATCCCTGAGTGCTGGGTGGCCTTAAAAATGCATAGTGAGTTTTAAAAGAAACAAGGAAATTTATTTTTTTAACGTCAGTGGATGTACACCCTTAAAATAAATTGTTAGCGTTATAATTGTTGAACCATGAAATTTTTACAGATACCTAAAACACTTTTAAAGCTTTTCTTAAAATCCCTGAGTGCTGGGTGGCCTTAAAAATGCATAGTGAATTTTTAAATTAACAAGAAAATTACATCTTTTAACGTCCGTGGATGTACACCCTTAAAATAAATTGTTAGCGTTATAATTGCTGATCTATGAATTTTTTACAGATACCTAAAACACTTTTAAAGTTTGTCTTAAAATCCCTGAATGCTGGGTGGCCTTAAAAATGCATAGTGAATTTTTAAATTAACAAGAAAATTTCTTTTTTTAACATCAGTGGATGTCCGCCCTTAAATTAAATTGTTAGCGTTATAATTGTTGATCTATGAATTTTTACAGATATCTAAAATTCTTTTAAAGCTTGTCTTAAAATCCCTGAGTGCTGCGAGGCCTTAAAAATGCATAGTGAATTTTTAAATTAACAAGAAAATTTCTTTTTTTAACGTCAGTGGGTGTACACCCTTAAAATAAATGGTTAGCGTTATAATTGTTGAACTATGAACTTTTTACAGATACCTAAAACACTTTTAATGATTCTCTTAACATCCCTGAGTGCTGGGTGGCCTTAAAATGCATAGTGAATTTTTAAAACAACAAGAAAATTTATTTTTTTAAAGTCAGTGGATGTACACCCTTAAAATAAATTGTTAGCGTTATAATTGTTGAACTATGAATTTTTACAGATACCTAAAACACTTTTAAAGCTTCTCTTTAAATCCCTGATTACTGGGTGGCCTTAAAAATGCATAGTGAATTTTTGGAGTAACAAGAAAATTTCTTTTTTTAACGTCAGTAGATGTACACCCTTGAAATAAATTGTTAGCGTTATAATTGCCGAACTATGAATTTTTCACAGAAACTTAAAACATTTTTAAAGCTTCTCTTAAAATCCCTGAGTGCTGGGTGGCCTTAAAAATGCATAGTGAATTTTTGAAATAACAAGAAAATTTCTTTTTTTAACGTCAGTGGATGTGCACCTTTAAAATAAATTATTACATAGGGAGTGTGTTCATTGAAGCGCAAAATTTCGCTTCACTGTACACAGTTCATGATTTGATGTTTCCAAGTAGTGGCTGCCAAAGATTAGGTATCTCAACACTGAGTTTATTGAAGATTCCATTATTATTTTTTATGTAAGCTGCTTCTAAAAATTTTCTTTTGTTCATATTGGGTTCCATATATATTACCGCAGCATCAGACCATTCTTTATGGTGTTGTGTACCCCAGGCGTGCTCTGCAATACCTGATCTCGACGTTTCCCCCTTTTTGTGTTTGAGTTTTATGTTCCTTAATTCTAACTTCTACGGAATGCTTAGTTTCTTCAATATACGGCCCCTGGGACCCTATACTCGAACTGGGGAACGTGAAGTGAACGGTGAAAAGGTGGCGAACGCATATTCTTGAAATGTTCTTCACTCATATCCTCGTTCGCCAAGTGGATGGCAAGCGAACGGTGAAACATGCGCAAATGAAATGTCAGCCGCTAAATGACACATTTAACGCACGGATTCTTCAAAATAACTCGCATTAAAAAAATAATATGTTGACGAACCGTTTCTTTAAGACGTTTTATTTTCTGAATGAACAGTTGAAACATTGATTAGGTGGTGCCCCGATATTTTTAATATTTTCAAATTTTTTAATAAAATATCCTTAGAAAGTTGAATATGTCTTGCAAATATTAAGCAAATTTGAGATTACAGACATATAAAATTATTACAGGAGATTCTGTTCACAACTCAATTGTACGAGCGTGCTATTTAAAAATGTTTTTCTAGGGCCAGTTCTGCTTATGGATTTAACATAAAAACTTGTGTCCATAACAGCCGAGTATCTTAGTTTTAAACAGTTAAGTCTAACATAATTCTTTTCACGACACAACTTATGAAAAATTTGAGAAATCACAATTTGTAAGCTATCTGAAACTTTTATTTAAATTAGTAACAAATTTTATATTTAAATTATGTTAACTACAGCACTTAATTAGACTATGTTAAACACTATATGACACTACAATTAAATAAATATTATGATTATAATTTATTGAGACATATAAATATGAACCCTACAGACCAATGAATGAAGTCCTTCAGCATAAAAACCTTATTTATGGTACATAAAATAATATATATATATATATATATATATATATATATATATATATATATATATATATATATATATATATATGTATATATTTAAAGTTGAATGTAAGCTCTATGTATGCATTTTTGTTTAACAGTTCTAGAGTGTCAATTTAAGATAAATTTGATCTAGGCAAAGTAGAAATATTGTAATGGCAATTAATAACTTCACAAAAATAACAAGAGCACTATTTTTTTTACTTTTGACGATTAATTTAACGTACCAAAACTACTTTTTGCCTAAAATGGCAACAAAATATACTATGGACATTTTCGGTCTGACAGTTCAATTCAATCTGTCATCCATTTTATTTTTGAAATTCTGGGGTTTTAATATGTTCATATCTGGCAACATTGGCTTTTCAAGAATACGGCTTTTACTGTCAAAAAGTTCACATCGCCATTCACATCACACTTTCGAGGATAGGGGCCCTGATATATGCCTCTAAAAATGTGTGTGGTATCGTCCTCGATCGTTGGTGGGTCCCAACTTCCCCAGACACCCGTCCTCGTACTTTCCTGTACTTGGAACTTATATTTCAACTCATTTCTTATCGGAACATGCCAGTAGAATTTTACCGTACATATCGGTTTCTACAACATAGCCTAGCGATACAATCTAATCGAAACATCCTACCAACAAACAAAAATAAAAACAATGCAGGTCCAACAATCACATTTTAGTCAAAGTTAAAGAGTTATAAACTTATTATTTGATAATAGTGAATACAAGTTATAAAACTGGTTTTGTAAAAATTAATTATTATTAATATCATTTTTAACCTATTTCCTCTGGCTATTGGGTAAATTATTTATCTAAATTGGGAAAAAAAATTTGCACAAGAATACTTTAAATACCTAATAAAAATGTTAATTTCACACCAGAGGTAAATGTGAGAAAAAATTGAAATTGTCTGCAGCTTCGTACTAACATATTGAGAATATTAATGTTTTCCAAAATGTCAGGAATCAATAGTTAAATAAATTATAAATTTACTAATACACAGTTTTTTACTACAAATTAAATGTTATCTTCAATTAAGAAGGAAAACTGCAATTTTTATGGACGATTGTTATCACAAAACCAATGGAAAAGGCCAATCGGTTAAATCGGTCCAAATTTCTATAGAAGATAATTCATTTGATTCTAAATAAAACTCTCATTGGCACAATCCCGAAAAATGGACAATATTCAAAATTCTCTCTCCATACTAGTTTCGACCACCTAAAGTCTCATCAGTGGAGCTGTAACGAACCGAAAGCAAAATGCACAGAAAACAACTGTCTACTTAAAATCTCCATATCGTAAAATTTTCCCCGGAGCGGTACAAAGTTATTAATAAAATTTTGATTAAAAAAATTGAACCGACTTCTAAATATAAAAATTTTTAGGTATTTCTCACTTTTTAGCGCACATTGAGAAGTCGGTTCAATTTTTTTTTTAATTTTATTTCAAATAATGTCAGATTGGTAATGTGCGATCTCAAAAACTCCCCCATACAAATTTTGAAAAAAATCGGACAAAATTAATTTTTTATCCGCCATATTGGATTCGACATATTAAATTTTTTAAAAATAATTTTAGATTCGTAATGTGCGACCTCGAATACTTCCCCATACCAATTTTGGAGAAAATCGGACAAAATTGATTTTTTTGTCCGCCATATTGAATTTTTTAAAAATAATTTCAGATTCGTTATCTTTGACCCCGAAAACTCCCCCACACGAATTTTGAAGAAAATCGGACAAAATTAAATTTTTTTGTCCGCCATATTGAATTTTTTAAAAATAATTTCAGATTCGTTATCTTTGACCCCGAAAACTCCCCCACACGAATTTTGAAGAAAATCGGACAAAATTAAATTTTTTTGTCCGCCATATTGGATCCGCCATATTGATTTTTTAAAAAATAATTTCAGATTCGTTATCTTTGACCCCGAAAACTCCCCCACGCGAATTTTGAAGAAAATCGGACAAAATTAAATTTTTTTGTCCGCCATATTGGATCCGCCATATTGAATTTTTTAAAAATAATTTCAAATTCGTTGTGTACGCCCGCGAAAATTCCCCCATATCAATTTTCGAGAAAATTAATTTTTTTGATCGCCATGTTGTCGGCGCCATCTTGGATTTTACTGCGCCAATTTTATCTAAAAAAAATATGGGACCACCGCAGCAACTTCCTGAACATAATGTAAAAAATTTCATTCAAATCGGTGCCGCCGTTCCGGAGTAATCGGTGTATATGCATGAGAAAAATACATAGTCGACGAAATCATAATTCCTCCAATTTTAATTTTTAACAAACACGACCGAGAACGTTGGTAAACCCCTTACGAAAGACCTACATTTTTGACCAGAAATATATATCGACCCAATGGAGAACGTCGTAGTTCTAATCTAATGCCCAGAATTTTGCACGGATTATCCATTAGACCTACCTCTTTTTGTATCATAACCTTGACTTTTCGCTAAATATTTTTATTTAATAAATCTTGTTTTTTTTTATTAAATTATTATTAATATTTTGTTTTTCAAAAAATGGCCATCGTAACCAACAAATGGAAACCCTTTTGCAGATGGTCTTATAGGAATAGAAGTATGTACAGACTACTTTTTGGGCAGTACTGTGACTTCTACAAGGGTAATTTTAAACTAATTTATAAACTACCTTAAAATTTGATTAAAGTTTTAAATACTTTCTTGCCAATTTAGTACTAAATCAAATCTGAAATTCACTCGATTGTCCATTAACCACTTCTGCTAATGTTACAAGGCTCTTAAAGCTACAATCTTAAAGTCTTTGCACGATAGATTATCATAGGTTTGTTATTTTAGAATGTTTATCCGCCTCGGAAATACCGAAAACTTGGAACAGCAAGGGAGCTTAATTATGGAGCTTTCAAATCATAGCAAATGAAGAATTTAGCAATATGTTTCAGGGATTATAATGTTTTTTTTATTATGCAGCTGCCTGTACTCCTACGAGTGGTACCTTCTATTACCCTTGGATCAAATAGGGCTCAATAACCTGAAAAAGTTGTAAGATTCATAAGAATATCTATTACAAACATTAAAACTTAAGCATTTTAATTCATGGATGCAAATATAGACTTTATTTATTTGTTTATAATGACCTTATTACATATTTAAATAGAAATACCTTCAGAAGAAGTTGATCTCTCTATCAAAAATTATATTGTACATGTTAAGCAAGTACATTTTTTTTCTAAGGAATCTATGTAACAAGATGAATATTGCTATTTTTAACTAAATATGTTTCAGATCTAACTAAAGGCAAGTTCTTCTCATAGTTGGTTCTATGAGATTCTACTTATTAGGTACTTTTTATTGAATTATTTAAAGTAATTGAGAATAGTAAGCAATTTCTCGATCTATGCTTTATTATGAACTATTCTAGTGCAAGTATCTTGTGACTTACTTTCTGAAATATTAAAAATTACTATGTTTTTGCTTTTTCTGCAGGATCATGTAACTACAATATTAGTCTTAAACAAAAAGCCCTTTTATATTATTTTCAAGCACAGGTATTTCTAAAAATCTTGTAAATTTTCAAGTCTATTTAACCATTAAAAATATTGCAAAAACAAAGGAATATGTCTTCTTTACAGCCTCAAAAATGTTCAATATTGATGACACTAAAAATCACATAAGTCGTGTATAAATAGAATAATTTAATAAGTAAGAGAATTCATGCAAAAAATATATATATTTTTTTTTAGAATAGGAAAAATGGTAAGTCTGAAAGTCAAAACAAGAAAAAACTAAAAGTAACAGATGAAAGTGCTTCAAAAGATGAAGTCAGTGATTCAAAATCTAAAACAAATACATTGTTTTCACTGTCAAAAGAAGGTAGTACAGAAGAAAATGAAGAAAGTCGGACAGAAAGGATTTCATTAGAAGAAAATACAAATATAAACACTTTGAAGCTTAGGAGGGATATTATCTCCCTAATTCTATTTTAAAGAAGAAGAACATGGCTTTGAACAACTTACTGAGATACAAGCCTTCACATTGCCTGCAGCAATATAAGGTATATATTTTTGATTTTTTACTTCATACAAGATGTTCGATGTGTGTTTTATTTTAAAGCCATTCTCAATAATTTTTTGATACTTTAAAGATACTCTTAGATTACTTTGACAGAGGAAGACCATATCAATTTAATGTATATTCAAAAATCTTTAGTTAGGGAGTAAATGGGTTTTTATATATTTTAATTAGAGAAGTATCTCACTTGCATCAGCTTTGCATTAGGAGTTATTTAGAGAAAAGTCTTAATTTTTTTTAATCATTTGCCAAAATTAATTTTTAGGGAAGAGAGATATTCTTGGTGATGTAGAAATTGGAAGTGGCAAGACCTTGGCTTTTGGTTTGCCCATTTTAAGTGGAATTCTTCGATTAAAAGAAAATGAAGAAGAGGAAAAAATTACTGAAGAATCATATGAATCAGATACTAACTCTGTTATTAGTTCTGAAGAAAATGGTAAAGAAGTAAAATAAAATAATATTTGATTCAAGATAAAAATAAACTTACGGTTAGAAAAATCTTAAGCTAAATCTAGTATTGCCCATAAAATGCAGCAAAAACATATTTAAAAGAAAACTTACATTATATGAGAGGGTAATGATAAAAAACCCCCCCAAAAAAAAAATGATTAGTACATCTATTATAGAGAATTATGTAAAGCAATATTCCCATTTAAAGTTCAATAGATGGATAGAGACTTTTATTTTTTGAGGCTTTTGTCCTTGTTAATATTTTTTGTTTTGGTCTTACAAATATATTTTCCATTTTAGATATTGGTCTCGTTAAATGTTACATATTCAAAGAAAATAAAGCAAAGAAACCATTATAGGCACTCATTTTAACTCCTACAAGGGAATTACCAATACAAGTTAAAAGTCATTTAAGTAAAATTGCAAAATATACTGGCATGTATAGATAATCAAGTTATGTGAAGTCATTATTTTCTGTTTTTAGTAAATTCTTTAGGAAAAACTACACATTGGAAGTGAAAAATTATTCCAGAGTTCCCTAATGGTTTATATATCTTAGGTATAGACATTGCTATAGTTGTCGGAGATATGGCTACAGTTAAGCAGGAAATACTTTTAAGTAAAGGCCCAGAAATTGTTGTTGGGACTCTTGGTCGTCTGTGGGAATTAGTTCAGCAGGGAAATGAACATCTGTCACAGATAGACTAGATTAGGTAAGATATTTAAAATGAAACAAGGTCAGAAATAAATACAGAATTTTTGTATTGGTGCTCTCTTCTTCCATACTTAAGAAAATGTATCGGTATAAGATAAGAGAAAGTTGTTGGATTATACGGAGTGTTTAAGTAGAGATTCCTCTCCCAAAAATATAACAAATAGGTTCTCTTAACATGTTACTGAGATAATTTTAACGATTTTTTAAAAATATTTGAAACAGTTTAAATAATTTGACCAGTTTTTTGAGTTGTGAATAGTACTTAAAAAAATTAACTTCGTATTCGTAATACATGACCTGAATTCTGAAAAAACACATATATATACAGGGTGTCCAAGATAAGGATCCTAAGCATGGGGATCTCAGTACCTGTTGGAGTTACAGCTTAGGTTAAATTAGAAAAAAGTTGCGTACTTTGAAGCGTATTTACATGCCGTTGAGAAACTTTAAAAATTTTCATGGCCAGCTGAGATATTGGGGAAAAACGAAAATTTGACGAAATAGATTTTATTTTTTTGTGACTTTATTTTAAAAGATATTAAAAAACTAATAAAACTTTTTCATTGGCACTTTTTAGATAATACGTGATGGCGTTTTTAAATTTTATATCCGACATTTTGTTTTCGAGAAACCATCATCAACTTTATTTTTTTATATGGCCCAAAAAAAAAAGTATACTCTGTATCTGATTCCATTTTTTATTACAAATTCAACGATGTATCACATGTCATATTTTTTTTGTTAGACAAAAAAAAATGCGATTTTTCTATTTTTTTAAACATATTTTTAAGTAGGCTTTGCAAACAAATAATGCTTTGACACTTTGACGTAAATACCTGTTATTCTGTCACATATGACTTAATTTAATGTTTATGGTAAGATAAAATAATAATTGTTAAGTTGATTTAGAGTTATTAAGTTGTTTGTAGAGTTCTTGTCGTTGTTGTTACTGTTGTTATTGTTTATTGTTGAATAATTATTATTGTGTTATTATCGTCGAATATGCCGGGTGGCCATTATAGTCATGAAGAAAAGTTTGACATGCTGACCTGCTACATTTTGTGCCAGAAGAATACTATAAATACTGCAGCAATGTATCTAAATAAATTTCCAGATAGAAAGCAACCATGTAAGTCCATTTTCTTACAGCTGGCGCGAAATTTAAAACAATATGGATCATTTAAAAAGCCAGTTTCATCCCGAAAAAAGGATTCTTCCGAAGAAACCCAAAATAACGTATTACAAGCAGTTGTTGAGAACCCTGACATCTCTTGCAGGCAAATTGAAAAAAATATAGGAGTAGCCAAATCCACTGCTCAATTTATTTTGCGTAAAAATAGATATCACCCCTATAAATTTAGGATTTGCCAAGCACTTAAACCAAGGGATCTTGAACGACGCCGGCATTTCTGTGAGTGGTATACACGCGCATGTGAAGATGATATCAATTTCCCTGCAAAAATAATATGGTCTGACGAAAGTCTAGTCACTAATAATGGTGTCTTTAACCGCCGGAATACTCATTACTGGGCGCAACAGAATCCGCGTGTTCAAAAAATTTCAAGACATCAGGAGCGTTTTGGGTTTAATATGTGGTGTGGAATTTTCGGTACCAAAATACTAGGTCCATTTATCTACCATAGTTCGTTAACTGGAGAACGATACCTTCAATTATTACAAAATAATTTAGAAGACTGCTTGGAGGATTTACCTCTGGCACAGGTTAATACCTGTTGGTTTCAACAAGACGGTGCTCCTGCACATAATTCTAGGCAGGTTCGCGAGTATCTTACGCAGCGATTTCCTGGAAAGTGGATTGGAACCTCCAGTGAAGTGCCTTGGCCAGCGCGATCTCCGGACTTAACCCCTATGGACTTCTTTCTTTGGGGGTTTCTTAAAAGCCAAATATACCATCATTCTTTTGAGACTGAGCAGCAGTTACGAGAATGTGTAACTAATGCATTCAACAGTATTACACCTGACATGTTGCGTGATGTTTCAAATTCTACCATAAGAAGATCATATTTATGTCTGGAAAATAACGGAAATCTGTTTGAACACCTGCTTTAAATTGAATAAAAAAAATTGTTAATTTATTTGTTGTTTTAGTTATTTTTAAATAATTTATCATTCTTGGTATATCATTAAAATAATGATTATCTTATGATTAAATTTATGGTAGATTAAATTTTCTTGTTTCTAAGGATGCTCCATTCAGCTTCATTGCTCTGTAAATAGATATTAACTAATATGTGAGATCAATAACTCATAACAGGTATTTACGTCAAAGTGTCAAAGCATTATTTGTTTGCAAAGCCTACTTAAAAATATGTTTAAAAAAATAGAAAAATCGCATTTATTCTTTTATCTAACAAAAAAAATGTGACATGTGATACATCGTTGAATTTGTAATAAAAAAGGGAATCAGATACAGGGTATACTTTTTTTTGGCCCTTATAAAAAAATAAAGTTGATGATGGTTTCTCGAAAACGAAACGTCGGATATAAAATTTAAAAACTCCATCACGTAGTACCTAAAAACTGCTAATGAAAAAGTTTTATTAGTTTTTTAATATCTTTTAAAATAAAGTCACAAAAAAATAAAATCTATTTCATCAAATTTTCGTTTTTCCCCAATGTCTCAGCTGGCCATGAAAATTTTTAGAGTTTCTCAACGGCATGTAAATACGCTTCAAAGTACGCAACTTTTTTCTAATTTAACCTAAGCTGTAACTCCAACAGGTACTGAGATCCCCATGCTTAGGATCCTTATCTTGGACACCCTGTATATATATATATATATATATATATATATATATATATATATATATATATATATATATATATATATATATATATATATATATGCCTATTTCCTGCTTCAATAGGATGCTATTTTTTCCGGTCGGATTATGAAAAATATAGTCGCTAAAATCGCAGCATAGCAAAAAGCGAAGTAAACCATTTTATGGAAAATATGAGTTTTTAAAGGTCGACACCTTTCTCAATGCAACAATGAAATCATTAATATGAAAAATGAAAGTTAATAAACATTACGGTCGAAAGTTTTTGCTGGAACAAAAAACCGAGATTAACCGTTTTATTTAAAAATTTGAAGCGTTAAAATTACGGGCGATTATAATAAATCACGTGTGTGTTAAGCGTGTCATTTTCATTTTAAGTTTCTAGAACGTGACGGTAAAATTACGACGATATAAAATATATATAAACAAACACATTTATATTACTAGTACTTTATTATATGGTAGTATCGGGATATTTCAGTAAGTTTTTAAGATATCTTTAACAAAGCAAGATAGTAGTATAAGTTGGAGGAAAATCACATCAGATTTTCCCAGCTATAATAAGTAAAATTTATAATATATATATATATATATATATATATATATATATATATATATATATATATATATATATATATATATATATAAAGAAAATTAAGTGGCGAGCCAGATCACCAGATTTGACCCTCCTTGATTATTTCTTGTGGGAAATACTTAAAAATGAAAAAATACTTGACTCAGTCCGACAATCCAGAGGATCTAAAAGTTTGAATATACCAAGAAGTACAAAACATAATTGCAGATGTCATCGACAAAAAGAATTTATTCATCGAGTTGGCTATTGTCAGATTGTTAACTGGACCCAGTTAAGATAAGATAAGATAAGATAGTTTATTAGTAATAATATACAGATAGTACTTTTACAAGTCTAATAAATAAAATATTAAAATTTTGTCAATTAATTATTATCATTAATACAAATAAAACATTACACAATATTGATTCTTCCTTAAGAAGAAAGTCTTGGTAAAAAAAAGCTAAGAGAAGCTGACAACAGACAAAGACAATACTACAGATTAAAATTAGATTCGAAATACTCCTCGAACGAAAAAAAACGCGTTCAGCACAAGGTAGCTCTTGATTTGTTTATTGTACTGATTGAAGTTAAGACCTTTAATTCTAGCTGGCTGTAGAACTTTATTGCCAAATATCTTGAACCATTTCTGGATCTCTCAAGCCGGCCAAAGTCTGGGACAAGATTGTTGTTTCTTGTTAGATAGTTATGAATATCTTCGTGTGATCTGTATAGATCACGATTTTGTTTAACGTACAACAAACACTGCATAATGTACACACAAGGTAAAGTTAAAATTTTTAAATTCTTGAACGAATTTCGACAGTCTTCTCTATAACCAAGCCCAGAGATAATACGAATGCATTTTCTTTGTTGTCCAAACGCCTTATCAGTATGACAAGAATGACCCCAGGAAAGAATAGCATAAGCCAAAAGAGAATGAAAGTTACTGTGATATGCTGTCAGAAGAGTTTCTTTGGAAGTTACCCGTACAAGACTCCTGAACAGGAACAGTTGTTGGGATAGTTTTTTTGAAAGATTAACAAGGTGTTGTTCCCAGGTTAATCCTGCATCTAGGTGTACTCGCAGAAATTTGACCTCCATTGCACATTGAGGTAGAAAGGACTGTACAATTTCAATGTTATTCCTTAGAGTAAAGTTAATACTTTGTGATTTGGAGTTGTTCAAGGATAGGCGATTGGCTCGAAACCATTGAAATAGTTCTCTTTCTGAAGTTTTGTAATCAAGACTGTCAATCTCTGAAGGGTGATAACTTATATAAAACGTTGTGTCGTCAGCAAACAAAACAGTATTGACTCCCTTGCCCTTACAGTATGCCAGGTCATTTATATAGATGAGGAATAAGATGGGACCTAATACCGACCCTTGAGGTACACCATACATTAGGGATTGTTTTTTAGAATTACACTGCCCAAAGTGAACATACTGATCACGATCCGATAGATATGAATTAAGTAGTTGAATGGCATCAGCCTGAAAATTGTAGAATGGTAGTTTTTTAGAAGAATGCTATGTGTAACGTAATCGAATGCCTTTGTGAGGTCTAAAAAGGATGCAAGAGTGTCAAGATACTTTTCAAAGCCCTGTAAAACATTACTAGTGAAGTGATCAATAGCCAAAGTTGTGGTCCTGTTCTTTCGGGATCCAAACTGGTTCAAGGCAAACAATTTGTTTGACTCAAAGTGATCATTAGCCTGATTTTTCAAAATTCGTTCATAAACTTTTGACAATATTGGTAATAAAGATATGGGGCGATAATTGTTGCAGTCATCAATGGAGCCCTTATTCTTGAAGAGGGGTCCCACCTTTGCAGTTTTGAAAACTTTAGGAAATGTACTGCAAGCTATAGATTGATTTATCAATATTGTTAGGGGCTGAACTATTATATCCTTGATTTTTTTAATAATTTTTGTGTTAATTCCGTCAATATCTTTGCTGTTACTATTTTTTATTTCTGAAATGGCCTTGTCGACATCACTAAAACTAACTGATTGAAATTTAAAGGACGGGATGTTTTTCAGTGGCATAGATTTTATGTAATCTTCAAAAGGCTGTTGAGAACTTTCAAGTTTATTCATCACACATTCAGCAATTCAACAAAAGTGGTTATTAAAATCATTTGCATTTGGTTTTGAATTAGAGTCGGAGGTATTATTGTTGCTTTTATTATTAATAAGTTTCCACATAGCTTGTTGAGGGTTACTGGATTTTTTTATAAATTCATCATTAGCTTTAATTTTTGCAAGCTTAATTGATTTTCTGTAATTTTTTCTATATTCAATTATGGTACTCGTTGGCATGGTAATAGAATCTCTTTTATTTAATGCTATCATAAACTGAAGTCTATTACGCATCTCTTTTAAGTTATCATTGAACCAGTTTACTCCTTTATTGGGATAATTTTTATTGAATAGTCTTGATTTTTCTGAAAAATAGATATTTATGCAATGTGTTAACGCGTCAATTAGCATTTTGAATTTAAGGTCAATATCCAAATTATCATCATTAACAAAATTAAAATTGTATTTGAGCATGCTTTGGTATAGATTGGAGAGGCCATCTTCTGTTATTGGCCTATAACATACTGAAAATTTGTGGATGAATAGTTAGTCTGAAAAAAAATACCTTTGTGGTCTGAGATGTGCGTGAGATCTACTGGTTTTGCAATACCATCAATATTTGTGAAGATATTATCGAGACATCTATCACCACGAGTGTTAAATTTAACTTTTTTTTGAGATTAAATGAGCGGAAAAAATTACACAGTTTTAGAGCTCTAATGTCTTTTTCATTAAAATGAACATTAAAATCTCCTGCAATGATAAGAGATTTGTGTACATCAATTTTTTTAAGAGTATTTGCCATTATGTTAAAGAACTTGTCTAAATCACCATCTGGTGTACGATATGCAGTGATAAGTTGCACATTTGAATTTTTTAACAAAATGCCTGCAATCTCGCAGTGCTGCTCAGCAGAGAGGCTTTCAATATTCAAAAGATCATAACTTAAGTCCTGTCTGACATAGATACCTACGCCTCCATGAGACATGACCGTCCTGCAAAATCCAGAAACCATCCTGTAGTTCTTAATAAAGACAATGTTTAGCTCCTCCGGCACCAGCCAGTGCTCATTTATGCACAAACAATCTGCCGAAACGTCTTCGAGTAGCACTTCAAAATCCAAAAAGGAATTACGTAAAGATTGAGCATTATAATGGACAATTTTTAAAGATTTAACAACTTTGAAATGTTCACTTGGAGACACTTTGTTTTGTGTTGAAGAAGTTGTCTCTACAAAACCTCGGGAGTCTTCAGTTAACCCTTCCTGGTAGACAGTGGGCGTTGGATGCGGAGAAAATGGTTGATGGTTGTCCCAACCGGCCACAAGTTAGTGGACATCACCGCCTCTTTGTTTTGTTGTGGAGCGCCCACTTTAAATGAGCTGTAGAAACGATCCTTTTTGGTGACCATTTTTTCACAGAAACAGTCTTCGTGCAACTCATATTTTTTAAGAAAGGCAATTATGTCGTCTGCTTTGGTTTCTGGAACCAGCCCAGAAATAAATATCCATGCTATATATATATATATATATATATATATATATATATATATATATATATATATATATATATATATATATATATATAATTAAGTGGCCAGCCAGGTCACCAGATTTGACCCCCCTTGATTATTTCTTGTGGGGGATACTTAAAAATGAAAGTATACTTGACTCAGTCCGACAATCCAGAGGATCTAAAAGTTTGAATAAGCCAAGAAGTACAAAACATAACTGCAGATGTCATCGACAACGTTCAAAAAGAATTTATTCATCGAGTTGGCTATTGTCAGATTGTTAACTGGGGCCAGTTAATTTAGATGGTATCAAATTTTTTTTTATATTTTGTATTTTACAGTAATTTTTCTTTATATATATATATATATATATATATATATATATATATATATATATATATATATATATATGCAGACTGACAAATTTCATTTATATTACACGAACAATAACTTATCTATTTATTTATTTACTTGTTTGGCTTTGAAACACCACACTAAACGGTGCTCTCATAGGAGGATTGTTTGGTGCGATACCTGGCTTTTGTTGCCAAAATTAGCAGCAAGCCTGGTTGCCTAGTTCCCAATAATTGCGACCCCTATCCTTTGAGCAGCACGTTTCGTGTACTCGATTGTATAGATTTCTGTTTTAATTCACCGTCGCGCCACCACATGGAGGTTTTTACAAGTTTTGTTAATTTGTGTGGTTCTTGTATTATCAAGTGAACCATCGAGATGTCGCCTTTGTCGTTCTGTTTGCTGTTTTTAATTTTAAATTCAGCTTTATAGGATGCAAAGGCGAGATGATGGTTTGTACCGATTGCGGTGGCCTGAGGAGTCCCATATTAGGACGAAACAGCGCTGTCGCCGGTTGTCCCCCATGCACATTGGTACACTGTCAAATTTTTTCTTCCTAAGTATAGTTTTCCCACAATTGATCGATAAAGTTCCCGGAGAATCATATATATATATATATATGACGTTAGAATAGGCCGGATTGTAAATCATTAACAGAAATAGGGCCTTTAAATAAATAGTTAGTTTGTGTGAATTTTGCTCTTAGTTCATTAGCGCTCCACTGACGATGAAGGTTGAAACTAGTAAAGAAAGGGAACCAGAGTGGAATTCGTAGAAAATGAACAGTCTGCTTCTTTCTTAGCGCTCTTAAAGAAAAAAGATTCCATATTCAATTTCCAGAACGTTTTTCACATTCACTTTGGCAAGCCCTGTATACCGTATCCTTTATTTCATATTATAAAATAGGAAATAGTAAAAGTAGTGTAATTGCCAACCATATAATATAAGTATATACAATTTAATTAGAAAAAGACGCAAAATGAAGGCGGAATTCCTCAGTAATAACAAAAATTAAATTTAATCCGAGAGAAAGTAAAATGAAAATGAGCAATAATTAACGCTGCTCAATTAACATACTGGTCATAACCTTGACGAATGTTTACATATCATTAAAAGCATTTAATTACGATTTTAGATAAATACTAGCATATGTATTGATTAATTCATTTAAGATCGTATTTTGCCTTATGTCTGCCATATTGGAAAGGATCACATGCGATTGGCTAATGATGGGCCACCGAATACCTCAGATTTAAAATCAATAGAGACTATTTCTGGATTCAGTTAAAACACAGCATATCATGAAGAAATCCACTTCATGAAAGGGTTTTTCACAAAAAATTTGAATAATCGCGAATCACAAGGAGAAATTATATATATATATATATATATATATATATATATATATATATATATATATATATGTAATGGAAGGTTTTCGGGCCTCTCGTGTATGTCCCTCTCAGGACTATAAGGCAGCTGACGTTTCGGTGAAATCTCATTCACCATTTTCAAAGCTCGTAGACGCCATACTATATATATATATATATATATATATATATATATATATATATATATATATATATATATATATATATATATTGACAATTAGGACATTTTGATTTTGTGTTTAAAAGCTTAAAATTACATCTAGTTGCCAGTTCACGTCAGATGGCCGAACAATCAGAAAAAAAATTAAAACAAAAATTTATACTGCGTTACCATTTCCTATAAAAGCCAAAATTCATTTTTTTTAAAGAATACAGGTCCATCAGTTGTACAGTAAACATCGTTAGTCTGGTTTATAAAAAGTAACATAACTTAAATATTTTCAATTGTTATTTTGAAAAGTAAAAGAAGGAGTGGATATTAATCGGTTGTAGTATAAAAATCGCGTTTTTTTTGTGAACAGAACCATAACCTCAAAGTTTTTCATTTGTTATTTTATAAAAGAATTATTTTAAAGAAAGACACTGCAGATTAATCTGTGATAGAAATAACATTGCTGATCTCATTCATTAAAATAAAAAAAAGGAAGAAACATAGAGCTTGGATATAAAAATATCTGGAGATTGAAAGTCAATTTTAAAGGTAGGAAAAGAAGTTTAATAAATTAGTCAATAAATTATATCAATAAGCAAGCAGCTGTGAAAAATATTTAAATAGTTGACAAAGGAGAATGGATTCGTAAGTTTCTTTTTATAAAAAAAAGGAAAGAGGAAATCTAAAACTTGGGATATAAAAAAAATTCTGGAGATTTAAAAGGTCTTTATTTAATGTGGAAAATATAGAAATTATTGACTTGCCTGAAAATAATTTGATAAAATAGATATATGCTAACCTTATTATGAATAGTTATAGTTAATAATAAAATAAATTGTTTACTTTGCACTGTAACAAGATCACTTTTAATAATAACGGCACATAATAAATTATTTTTAAATTGTTTAAAATAAAATCACATAAAGGGTTTTCCAATAAGAGGTGTTATTTTGATATTCAAAGAAAAATGCCATTTTTTAAGATAAATGATCGGATATTTATTACATTATAAAGAGGAAGGTATGCCGTTAATGATGGAAAATAACATCAGCCAAATGACCACCACGACCATGCCTACAGGACCATATCCTTTTCATGAAATTTTCCATAACCAAATCGCAAAGTGGCTGCCCTATGTCCTCGATAGCCTCACGAATTCCATCTTTGAGGTCTTGAATCGACGCTGGGCTGTTGGCGTAGACCTTGTCTTTCACGTGGCCCCAAAGGAAGAAATCGCAAGGTGTCACATCACAAGATCTCGGTGGCCAATTGTGATCACCTCTTCGAGAGATAACACGGCCCGGAAACTTTTCCCGTAAAAGATCAATGGTTTCGTTGCTTGTGTGGCACGTAGCGCCGTCTTGTTGAAAGTAAACGTGGTCCAGATAAATACCATCCAATTCCGGCCATAAAAAATCAATAATCATCTCTCGATAGCGCAATCCATTCACCGTAACTGTTGCTCCAGCCTCATTTTCGAAAAAGTAAGGTCCAATTACCCCGCCGGACCATAAACCGCACCAAACAGTCACACGTTCAGGATAGAGAGGCTTTTCAACAATAACTCTTGGGTTTTCCGAGCCCCAGATGCGACAATTTTGTTTGTTGACGAAGCCACCGAGGTGGAAATGGGCCTCATCACTGAAGATGATTTTTCGATGGAATTCCGGATCATTTTCATGCATTTCAAGAACCCAATCAGCAAAGGCACGACGTTGTTGATGATCGGCCGGCTCGAGTTCTTGCGTTAACTGAACTTTATAAGCCTTAAGAACCAAATCTTTATGCAAAATACGGTGTAATGACGTTTGTGGAATCCCTAATTCCAAAGTACGACGAGGAATGGACAAACCTGGGTTTTCTTCAACACTTTCGGCTACAGCAGCAATATTCTCGGCTGTTCTTGAGCGACGTGCACGGGTTTTCTTCTTCACATAACTAACTTGTCCCAACAGCTCGAATTTTTTCACCAATTTCTTTATTGCGCTCCGACAAGGTGCTTCATGACGACCCAAAAATGTTCGAGTTTTACGAACCGTCTCTGCCAAATTTTCACCATTTTTATAGTGAATTTTAATAATTTCAATGCGTTGTTGAAGCGTGTATCGTTCCATCTTTATTTATGGCGTAGTTTCTACTTGTCAAACGTCAAAAACTTACAGCTTCAAAAGTGACATCTACCGAAATAGCGGGCTTTTCAAAATGACACCTCTTATTGGAAAACCCTTTACAATATTGCCAGATTTAATAAGTTTAAATCCTAAAAAAAGAATACAGTGCATATTGAATAATATTGATAATTTAATTAGGTATGGAGAAGGTGATTTATAAATTTTACATAAAAACTGCACCCACTGACATGATTGTATTATTTTAAATAAAGTTTGTATTTGTATTTTTGAATCATTGCTTTGATTTTTTCTAATGATAAAATACTTTCATCTGATCTCCCTGAAAAAGAGAAAATTGACATCAATGTTTTAAACATCATTTTCTTTTTATTTTGTTTTTTCTTGGGCTTAGGCTCTTTATTTAATAAAAAATCAAAAATAATTTGACGTTTCGCCCTTTATTTAAGGCATCTTCAGTTTAGTGTATGTTCTTGATATTTCTTTAAGATGCTTTACTACGTGTGGCCCATGTGATTCTTCTATTTCTTCATAAAATGTCATAATGGATGTGGTTTTTAGTAGCTTCAACCCAAACTATTATTATTATATTTTCCAGATTCTTGAACCATATATTATATCATTTTCTTTTTATTTTGTCTTTTCTTGGGTTTAGGTTCTTTATTTAATAAAAAATCAAAAATAATTTGACATTTCGCCCTTTATTTAAGGTATCTTCGAAAAAATTATATATATATATATATATATATATATATATATATATATATATATATATATATATATATATATATATATATATATATATATATATATATAAAGTAGAATGCGAACAGTAAATGCGAAACTTCGTTCCAACCACATCCTTTCCGTGTTAGAGGTTGCACAGTTTGAACAAATTGTCAAGAACACAATTTATCCTATTCCACCACCATCGAGATGATGGCCTACCTGTACCACCATACCGAGAAGAAAGTCAAAGCTTACCCTCCCCGCCACAGTGATACGGCAGAAGTACATGTTTCGTCTCTACTAGACTCATCAGGGTACCGACATGCACCTGGCTGTGCAAAGGACAGATCAGGAGGAAGCATGCAAATACTGAACGCGGCTTCGCCGACCTCCCGCCGGATAGCGTATATATGTTTATGCGGCTTTCACGGATACCTCCGTGTGAGATGCAATAGCAGTGTATATATCCACATTATGCCGTTGTAGTGCTGAAATCACATTCAGCAAACCTACAACTATATTCAGCTCCGTCTCTGAATGAAGTAAAATGCGAACAGTAAATGCGAAACTTCGTTCCAACCATATCCTTTCCGTGTTAGAGGTTGCACAGTTTGAACAAATTGCATCTCACACGGAGGTATCCGTGAAAGCCACATAAACATATATACGCCGCATAAACATATATACGCCATCCGGCGGGAGGTCGGCGAAGCCGCGTTGAGTATTTGCATGCTTCTTTCTGATCTGTCCTTTGCACAGCCAGGTGCATATCGGTATCCTGATGAGTCTAGTAGAGACGAAACATGTACTTCTGCCGTATCACTGTGGCGGGGAGGGTAAGCTTTGACTTTCTTCTCGGTATGGTGGTACAGGTAGGCCATCATCTCGATGGTGGTGGAATAGGATAAATTGTGTTCTTGGCAATTTGTTCAAACTGTGCAACCTCTAACACGGAAAGGATATGGTTGGAACGAAGTTTCGCATTTACTGTTCGCATTCTACTTCATTCAGAGACAGAGCTGCATATAGTTGTACGTTTGCTGAATGTGATTTCACCACTACAACGGCATAATGTGGATATATCCACTGCTATTGCATCTCACACGGAGGTATCCATATATATATATATATAATGGTTTACTTAAAATAGGAACAAGAAACCATGCTTTTTAGTACACTGCGTTATTTTTTTTTAATTTTGAATTAATATTTTTTTGACATGTACACATTAACCTGTACTTCTGCATTGTAATTCATTTCACACTTTGCATTGTATAGTACCGATATTTTGTCATATCCTGTATGAATAATAAAAGTTCCTGCCTAAAATGTTACCGGAATTTTAATCGTCAGATACTTCCATGCATTTAATTAATTATTTTGATATTTCTTAATAATTTTATACCTGTGTCGTTGGCAAATATTTCTAGTAAAATTATATATTATTAGAATTAAAATTTCAAGAAATAAAATCACATAAATAAATAAATTATTTTTTAAAATTTCAAAATTACCATTATTTTTGTCAAAACTTCATAAATTATGTTAATTTGCAATTATTGTATCGCAAATAAAATCAATCGCATTTATAAATACAAAAATATCACCTCCTGATTGTTTTTAATAAGTTTCTAATCTCAAATATCTTGAAAGGGATTGGCTTTTTCGATCTAAAAGAAGATAAACCTTTTTTTTCCGTAAACTGTCCATTCTTTTCGAACATCGATCTAACATTGCCATAACAAAAATATATATTGTGCAAACTGGATTAGACATCAGTTTAAAAAAATCCATTAATGATCTAAAAGGGTGTGGTGCTAGAGAAGCACTTTTCAGCCCCACTATAACACTACAAAAATGCAGAGACCAAAGAAAAAATGTATACATCTACTTCATCGATTATACTAAGGCATTTGATTGTGTAAATCACACAGAATTAATAAAGTTCCTTCAGCTATACCGAACACCAAACTGCATCTGTAAGAATTGTAAACGACGAGACTGATAGTTTCCCTATTGAACGCGGGGTACGACAAGGATGTGTGCTCTCTCCCCTTCTTTTTAATCTATACTCCGAAAATATTTTCAAACGGGCGCTACAAGACACAAAAGATGGCATCACAATTAATATGCTGATGATATCGCAATAATTGCTGACAGACCGGAAGCCCTACAACGCTTAATGAACAAAATCACGAAAGAGGGGGATCAATTAGAGCTAAAAATTAACATAACTAAAACCAAGGTGATGGCCATAAGCAGAACACCGGTGCAATTCAATATAACAGTGAAGGGTAAACTAATACAACAGGTCGATAAATTTAAATATCTTGAGAGCTGGATAATAGCTGATCTGGAACCAGACGTGGATATATGTAGCCGAATAGAACAGGCTAGAACAAAATTTCTCGACCTGAAAAATCTATTAGACAATCAGAGCCTCAATCTAGAGCTGGGCTATCGTTTTGTTAAGTATTACGTCCATTCGGTACTGAAGTATGGCGTGGAGACATAGACACTGAGGTGTGGGTCTTCAGAATTCCATGGACTGACCGAAACAACCAATGCTGAGGTCTTAAGACTAACCTGAACAGAGAAACAGAAATGCTGCAGAACGTCTTGGACACATTTTCCGTAACACCAAGTACCAGTTCCTGCAGCTGATAATGCAGGGAAAACGGGGAATTGGTCGCAAGAAACACTCGTAGCTCAAGAACATCAGAGAATGAACTGGTTTAGACGCCCAAGCAGCCCAAGACCGAACATAATTTGCCCAAATTGTCGCCAATCTTCATTAATGGAGACTGCACCATAAGAAGAAGATCTGAAGGAAAATATCTTAAAATTTAGGATGATATTTAATTGATTTTTTCAGTATTAAAAGTGATCATACGAAACATCTTCCAACTCGACCAGCATCATTTAATGTTCATTGAAAAACGTTTTTGATGAAGACTATCGATTTTAAACATTTGTTTTACTACCATACAATCTTCAAAAATAATTATAACTTACCCATTTTTCCAGGATTGATATCAAACTGAGCTGGACCATCCTGAATGAAGCCGGGTCTTGGACACAGATCCTGAAATGGAAAACAATATTAAATGGTAATTTTTGCTCTGAGCGATGAATACTATTAGTATTATTATTAGTAGATTTACAAGTAAAGGCCTCCAAGAAACATTGACTCACACCAGGTATACAAAGGTACTAAAATTACGGAGGTCTGTGGGGACCCTTTACATGTTATCGGGTCCTAGGTGACGTCGTCTGCTGTGTTTCCCACAAACTTTCAGATGGTCTGCGCGGTTGCAAGGAGAACTACTTTCTAAAGCGGTTTATACAGATGGTCACCCTTGATGTTATCCAGGAGGTTCTTTGGTATCACTCCAGTTGTTGATAAAATTACGGGAATCGTGGAGATGCTGTTCATTGCCCATTGTCTTCGAATTTGCACCTCCAGATCTCTGTATTTGGCGATCTTCTCGTTGTATTTTGGCCTTAGGTTGTTGTTTTTTTTTTTTTGTTATCTGTTACTATAATGTCTGGCCTATAATGAGCAACTGTTTGATCTGTAAGAACCGTTCGGTCCCACTATAACTTGAACCCGTTTTCCTCAAGAATACGCTCCGGATTGTATTTGTAGTAAAGCGCTTTTCCTATCAGCAATAGTTCTAACTTATCTGTTAACCCTTGGTGGAGTATCTTAGCGGCTGAATCGTGTCTTTCTTTATACTCCGTTACGGCAAATGCTTGACATTCTCCAGTTGTGTGCTGAATTATCTCTGATGTTCGACAGCCATATCTATATTGGTCATTTTCTATTGAGGGATCTCTGATGATGAACTTTCGATAGTTTTTCGTCGGAATAACCTGGTCTTGGATAGCTAACAAAAAGCCCTCCGTTTTCCGAGACATCTGTCCTGAAACCAACCAGTAGTTCGACGCTGAGTTGTCGACATTGTCCTGGATGACCTTATTTGGATGCAGTCCATGAAGTGCTTTCTGTAGCTAGACTTGTAACTTCTCTTGATCTGTTTGGTGGTGAGAGTGAGTAAAAGTGATTATTATTATTATTACTTATACTAACAACTACTTTAGTTGCTTGGTATAGTCTGAAACCTCAAACAACTCCTTTCTAAGAAAAGTATGATCCAGATTTCAAAGTCTTCACAGCGAGGAATTCCTCGTAAGAAGACTGAAGAGGAACGTATTCCAACTCGACCCCTCCGATTTCAATAATTTTTTAATATGTTGTAGGCCACAATGAAATAAGAGATACGTATTTTTTTATCTGCGGAAAAACACTTTAAGAGGGTGAAACCTGCCCCCAAAGTTCACCCTCGACAACGAATTTTCTTATATATTATGATTCTAATTAGAATTTTGTAATGGAATAAATTGCGTATTACTTCTGATGTTAATGTGCAACTAACTTATATATTTTTGACCATAAGGGTTGCAACCCCTATTGTTTACAATGAAAAATCTTCTTTTTTAATGTGTTTTGGACAAAAAAATTCAAAATGAGCTTAAATTGAACCTCTATCAAAACAAAAAAAGTTCCAGTTCATTATTTACTAAGTAAGACATAAGGGTAGCAACCTTCATAATCGAAAGAATTAAGGTTTTCGTTGATAGATGGTTCCAAAATATTACCTGAATAAGGCCAATTTTGTTATGCATTCAAATAATAAGAGTAGTTTTTCCAAATATTACTAGCTCATTTCAAAATAATTTTAAAGAAATAAGCGCAAAAAAGAAGGAATTAAAAAAAATTGAGTGTTGCAATCCTTACGGTCAAAATTGCTTCAGCTAGTTTATTTTTCACACTTAAATAATATATAGTAAGACAAACAAAGCGTCATCATTGGGAACTTTTCTCAAAGCGAATGGAGGATGACTACTATGGACTTCAGAAACAAATCTGGCGCTTTATTAGAACTCAAAGGAAATAGATCAACGAGTTAGTCGAAACAAATCAGATCGCAAGGGAAACCTGGGTTGACTATTTAACGGAACTAACCAGAACTAATTACACACGAAATAGTAAAGAACGACAACGTACAAATTGAGACAGCCCATATAAATACAGCTCTTCGAAAGCTAAAGAATAGGAAGAGCCCAGCGCAAGATGGCATCTCAAATGAATTATTTAAATATGGCTATTAATGCCTCATACAGCAGTTAACATTTGTCATTCGAAAAATCCTCTACCAACACAGAATACCCGATGAATGGCGAACAGCATAACTATCCTTGCCTCAAACTACAGAGATATAAATCTCTTAAGCACTACACTGGAACTTACAACAAAAATTTTAACAACAAAATTAATAACTTAACATCCTTAGCAGATGAACAGCAAGGATTCAGATCGGGTAGATCCTGCACAGACGCGGTTTTTGTCATAAGACAGATAACAGAAAAATCAATTGAATGCAACAGACCGGCCTTCTTTACAACAGGCAAATTCCATATAACCTCATCAAAACCATAGAAAATATATATGAAGCAAATCAGATTCAAGCAAAAATAAATGGGGTCCTGATTGAATCAACAGCTGTGGGCGTAGTATTCGACAAGGGGATTCCCTGAGCCCTTTTCTTTTCAATATCATTATGGAAGAAATAATAAGAAATGTACGTTTATTGAAAGGATACAGAAGAAAGGAACGCCGTACTAGTGGCTGAGAGTGAAGACGATCTACAGAAAATAAAAATATTATACAGAAAACTAAATGCTTGTCGACCTCAAAAACATCATTAAGGTGCAAACTGAAAGTTGAAGGCAAAGTTATCCAGCAAGAAATGAAATTTAAGTATTTAGGCATAGAAATCTCAGGTTATGGTGATGTTGAGGCGGAGGTAAGAGAACAGACAACTAGGGCAACAAGAATAGCAGGATGTTTAAATGATACAATATGGAGGAATAGAAATATTAAAACAGAAACCAAATCAAGAATTTATAAGACAATGGTGAGACCAACTATGACATATACCTCAGAAACTCGACCTGACACAGCGAAAACTATACAACTACTAGAGACATTCGAAATGAAAGTACTTCGTAGAATAACTGGAAAAACGCTCTTGGACAGAGAGATAAGTGAAAATATAAGAAGAACATGCAAAGTAGAAGACGTTAATGAGTGGGTACTGGGTAGAAAAAGGGAATGGAACGAGAGGAATGGACTTTTTTTGGGGAAAAAGGAAGAAGAAGAAGAAAACATATTATTTACTTATTGGAAAAATGTCAGTTAGAAACTGAAACATATTAAGGAACTTTTTTGGGGGATGAAATTTCCGTTTACGCGGGTTACAAATAATTATCTTGAAAAATTCAACTTCATTTTTGTATTCATTCAGTAAAAATACTTGTTCAGGTTGAAAGTTCTCATATTGAATTTTTTTTTATAGAAAAATCAGTTCGAATTTTTAAAATAAAAATTATGGGTTGCAACAGGTACGGTTCAAATTAAATCAGATGGTTTATTTTTGCGTTAAAAGTAACAGGCAATTTGATCATTTGCAAAATATCAGTGAGAAGCAGAAACATTCTGATAAACCTTTTTTTTGGAAGGGTCGAATTTTTCTTATAAGGGTGGTTTAACAAAACAATCTAGAAGTGCTTAACTTTATTTTTGTATTCAGTTAACAAATATAGTTTTCTAATTTTTTTTAGCTCATTTTGACTTTTTTTTATCCAAATAGACATAAAAGAATTAGATTTTTCAATGTAAAAAATAGGGGTTGCAACCCTTATGGTCGAAATTGCATCAGTTAGTTGCACATTAATATCAGAAGTAATATGCAATTTGTTGCATTGAAAATTTCAATTAGAACCTAAGATATATTGGAAAATTCATTTTCGAGAATGAACTTTTGGGGCAGATTCCACCCCCTTAAAGTTTTTATGTGCAGATAAAAAAAAATACGTGTCTCTTATTTCATCGTGGCTTACAACACATCAAAAAATTATTTAAATCGGAGGCATCGCGTTGGGTTCCTTAATTGTGAGACAAAATAAACTACAAAGAAGCGATAAAAGCAATGCAGCACAGGTATCGTAGTTATACGTATTGAAAAAAATATTATATAGAAAAATACAATAAATTTATATCAAAATATTTATATTTTTCCCATTTTAGCTTATTTATTACATTCCATATTTTACCCAGAATTATTCCTAATAAGAATTCAATCTTGTATAATATGTGTAGGATTCGGCAAACGCCTTTTCTGGTCATCAGTAATGGGCAGCAACAAATAACTAAGAAACGGTGGGAGGAAATTGTCGGTATTCGAACTGGTAGGACGCGCCACGTTCACTTTTCTTTTTTACACAATTTTGCTTTTTAATGTGGGATGAAGATTTTATTTCGATCTGCATATAAAACCGATATGTTACAGTTTATTAATTTGATATATTACCAGACGCGTGTTTGTTTTATTAAACTATACGTAATTGGAGGTAATTAAAAGCAATTTTGTGTTATTGAGAAAGTTAGCTTGGAGTTAAAGAAAGATACTCAAAGATCGATTTAAAAAAGGAACAATATCACTAAAAGTGAAAACTACAAATTAATTTCATTACTTAGTATTGTTGGAAAAGCTTAATCAAGTGAAGACACACTATAGAACTTTAGAATCATTTATAACAACAGAAAAAGTAAGACAGAGAGGAAAACTGAAGAAATATAAAGAAATATTGAATAATTTCCCTTTTTTTTGAACAATATCTTTGCATCTACTGCTGGATTTGAGTTTCCTCTTGAATCTGTCACTTTTGTTTATTACGGGCAACCTGGTGTCAATTTCTTTAACATTTTCAAACTATCTTGGCGTCAACTGAATGATATTCTCAAACGGTCTTTCACATTTTGTTAGACCACATAGGATAGATCCATCCTGTGCACAAACAGGTGCATGTCGGTACCCTGATGAGTCTAGTAGAGACCAAACATGTACTTCTGCCGTATCATTGTAGCGGGGAGGGTAAGTTTTGACTTTCTTCTCGTTATGGTGGTACAGGTAGGCCATCATCTCGATGGTGGTGTAATAGGATGAATTGTGTTCTGTAGCAATTCATTCAAACTGTGCAACCTCTAACACGGAAAGGACATGATGGAACGAAGTTTGCGATTACTGTTCGCATTTTACTTCATCTATTCACGGAGTTGCATATAGTTGTATGTTTGCTGAATGTGATTTCAGCACTACAACGGCATAATGTGGATATATCCACTGCTATTGCATCTCACACTGAGGAATCCGTGAAAGCTTCATAAACATATATATATATATATATATATATATATATATATATATATATATATATATATATATATATATATATGTATTTTAAAGTTTTTGATTTTCTTGGGTGTAAAATCCGTTTTATTAATAAAACTGCATATGTTTTATTTGTTATGCATATCTATTGACGTTTCGGTCACAGTTGACCTTCTTCAGAATGATTTTTTAGAACTATAATAGAAAAAATTTTTTGCTATATTATAACATGAAATTAATAAGTTAATTTTAAAACATACCTTATATAAGTTTTTGCCGAGGATCACAACTTAGACTACATATTGTTAACACATGGTTCACTTTTTGACCAGATACTACAAAAACCTTGCTTTTTGTGTCGCATCTTTATTTAAACTGAAATTTTATTTTATGGGTTCCGGTGGTCAAGGGTTTGGATTTTTTTTCGCCTTAAGGGTCCTTGCCTATTATTTTTTTCTTATTTTTGGAGTGATTTATTTTTGAGATCATTTTGTGTATATTTAATTTATTTGGGGGGTTATTTTAGGATATTGTAATATATTTTACTTAGGTGTTTTGTATCAGCTTTTGTATTTATAGATTTCTTATTTTTTTGAATTGCGATCATTTCATAAAATTCACGCTTTTTTTTTATTGTTTTCTGTTTTGAGAATTTTTACATTTTCAAAATCAAAAGTGTGTTGTTTTTCTGTACTGTGGTTTGTCAATGCGGTCTTATTATGTTTGTCGTATTTGTGTCCATTAATCCTATTTTTAAGATGTTGACTGGTTTGGCCGATGTAAACTCCGTCACAATTTTTACATGGGATCTCATATACTACGTGTGTTTTTTTTGTCTTTAGGTATTTTGCATTTTAAGTTACTAAAGTTTTTTTTTAATAGATTGTGTCCTTTGTGACTAACAATTATATTATGGTTTTTGAGGACATTTTGAAGTTTTTCTGAGAGTTGTGGTATATATGGTATCGAAACATATTGGTTTTGTTGTTTTGTTTTTTGGTGTTGAGGGTTTTGGTTGTTGTTATTGTAAAATTTGTGTATTCTTTTTTTGAAAGTATTGCTTATAATTTTAGTGGGATAACTGTTTAGTACTAAGGCTTCCTTTGCTTTTTGAATTGTTTCGTTTCGATATTCTGGATCGGATAATTTTATGGCTCGGTCTGCAATTCCTATTACTACCGATTTTTTTTTGGGATAGAGGATGTTGAGAATTATAATGCAAATATCTAGAAGACCATGTTTCTTTTGTATACCACTGAGTTTTAATGACATTTTTTTGGTGGTAAATTGTGAGGTCTAAGAAACTGATTTTATTTTTTTCTTCTTTTTCTATGGTAAATTGTAATTTTTGGTGGTAGGCATTAAATTTATTGAGAATATCTTCACTACGATTTTTTGGGATTGCTGTTATACAATCGTCTACATATCTATAGAAAAATGGTATATTGATGTCTAAATTGGATATAACCGTTTCTTCGAGGTCCTCCAATACTAGCTGGGCTATAACACTAGATATTGAGGCACCCATGGCGCATTCCTCTGTTTGTTTATAAAATTTATCATTGTAGAGAAAGTATGTTGATGTAAGCGTTTGTTCTACTGCGTTTTGAAATTCATTGAGGGGTATGTCTGTAAATTGTTTTATTTCCTCCCATTTTTTTGTTATTATTTTTTTTGCTAGGCATATTGGAATATTGGTGTATAAGGAAATTACGTCTAAAGATATCAGTATCTAGTTTTCGGGTAAGGTTGTGTTTTTAATTTTATTTTTAAAATCCGTGGAATCTTTTATGTAGTATTGATTTTTGTTGACCACATTTTGCAGTATGGCTTTTAGGAACTTTGACAATTTTTCGTAAGGTGATTGTATACATGAAACTATAGGTCTGAGAGGAATATTTTGTTTATGTAATTTTGGTAGTCCATAAATTCTTGGTGGTTGTGCGTTTTGAATTTTTAATTGTTTGGCAGTATTTGGAGAGATAAACATTTTATTTTCCCAACGTGTGATGAGTTCGTTATTGTTTTTTTGATAGCTGGTTGTAGGATCTTTCTTTAATTCTTTATATGTGGTATTGTCTTGTAAAAGGTTAGTCATTTTTTGATCGTATTCGTTAGTATACATTAAAACGGTTTTGTTTGTCAAAGTTTCTAAAAGCCATACTGCAAAATGTGGTCAACAAAAATCAATACTACATAAAAGATTCCACGGATTTTAAAAATAAAATTATAAACACAACCTTACCCGAAAACTACATACTGATATCTTTAGACGTAATTTCCTTATACACCAATATTCCAATATGCCTAGCAAAAAAAATAATAACAAAAAAATGGGAGGAAATAAAACAATTTACAGACATACCCCTCAATGAATTTCAAAACGCAGTAGAACAAACGCTTACATCAATGTACTTTCTCTACAATGATAAATTTTATAAACAAACAGAGGGATGCGCCATGGGTGCCTCAATATCTAGTGTTATAGCCCAGCTAGTATTGGAGGACCTCGAAGAAACAGTTATATCCAATTTAGACATCAATATACCATTTTTCTATAGATATGTAGACGATTGTATAACAGCAATCCCAAAAAATCGTAGTGAAGATATTCTCAATAAATTTAATGCCTACCACCAAAAATTACAATTTACCATAGAAAAAGAAGAAAAAAATAAAATCAGTTTCTTAGACCTCACAATTTACCACCAAAAAAATGTCATTAAAACTCAGTGGTATACAAAAGAAACATGGTCTTCTAGATATTTGCATTATAATTCTCAACATCCTCTATCCCAAAAAAAAATCGGTAGTAATAGGAATTGCAGACCGAGCCATAAAATTATCCGATCCAGAATATCGAAACGAAACAATTCAAAAAGCAAAGGAAGCCTTAGTACTAAACAGTTATCCCACTAAAATTATAAGCAATACTTTCAAAAAAAGAATACACAAATTTTACAATAACAACAACCAAAACCCTCAACATCAAAAAACAAAACAACAAAACCAATATGTTTCGATACCATATATACCACAACTCTCAGAAAAACTTCAAAATGTCCTCAAAAACCATAATATAATTGTTAGTCACAAAGGACACAATCTATTAAAAAAAAACTTTAGTAACTTAAAATGCAAAATACCTAAAGACAAAAAAACACACGTAGTATATGAGATCCCATGTAAAAATTGTGACGGAGTTTACATCGGCCAAACCAGTCAACATCTTAAAAATAGGATTAATGGACACAAATACGACAAACATAATAAGACCGCATTGACAAACCACAGTACAGAAAAACAACACACTTTTGATTTTGAAAATGTAAAAATTCTCAAAACAGAAAACAATAAAAAAAAAGCGTGAATTTTATGAAATGATCGCAATTCAAAAAAATAAGAAATCTATAAATACAAAAGCTGATACAAAACACCTAAGTAAAATATATTACAATATCCTAAAATAACCCCCCAAATAAATTAAATATACACAAAATGATCTCAAAAATAAATCACTCCAAAAATAAGAAAAAAATAATAGGCAAGGACCCTTAAGGCGAAAAAAAATCCAAACCCTTGACCACCGGAACCCATAAAATAAAATTTCAGTTTAAATAAAGATGCGACACAAAAAGCAAGGTTTTTGTAGTATCTGGTCAAAAAGTGAACCATGTGTTAACAATATGTAGTCTAAGTTGTGATCCTCGGCAAAAACTTATATAAGGTATGTTTTAAAATTAACTTATTAATTTCATGTTATAATATAGCAAAAAATTTTTTCTATTATAGTTCTAAAAAATCATTCTGAAGAAGGTCAACTGTGACCGAAACGTCAATAGATATGCATAACAAATAAAACATATGCAGTTTTATTAATAAAACGGATTTTACACCCAAGAAAATCAAAAACTTTAAAAAATAAACAAATAGAAAAATCCAAGAAAAAAAAAATAAGAAAAAACATATATATATATATATATATATATATATATATATATATATATATATATATATATATATATATATATATATATATACACGTAATCAAAGGTTTTCGGGCATCCCGTGTATGTGCTGAGTCCCTCTCAGGACTGTAAGGTAGCTCATATCTTCTAAAACAATTATTTCATAACTTATCCCTTACAGAAAAACAATTGCTTTTATAAAAATGTATAATTCATCGAAATGATCTATCTGAACCGTATGAAAAAAAAATACAACGTAATTTTAATATTGATTTTCAGTGAAATCAAGTGAAATTGAGGTCAATTATTTATGCTAACATAAGAAAATCAAAACAAACATTTAAAATCTTCCAGAAAAAAACTGGTACTAATAAATTTAAGAAAATTTTGTGTAGATACTAGTTTTTCAGTCACAAATAATTTGTGCACCCTAAAATTCACATGACTTAAAGTTGACGACCAAAAAGCTTTTTCTTAATTCACTAATTGCTCCCACTATTAAAACATAATGGCACTAAATACAATGAAGTTTAAATTATTATATTTATTAATTGCTTCAGAAATTTAATTTTAATTGAATATCTTTATAATGCAGGTCTTTAACTTATTAATAACAAAAATTGTTATGCTGCAGATGTCACAATAATAGGTAAAAATTTCTTCTCCATTTTCTAAGCAATTAAATCACAATATCGCATTAGTGAATTTTAAAAATTTGTTATGATACGTTTTATATTAAAAATTTGCCCTTTGTGTAAAAAATTGAATGTTTAGTTTAAATTTTTAACTTCTTAGTACACTGTTGCTTTCTAACAAGAAAAAACATTTCGTAAAGAATTTCTTGTAGTGCTTAAGGTAATTTTCTTGGAAAGTGAGTAAAATAATAAAATATTCAACGTGATATTTCAAGACCTTTCAATTAATCGAAGAAAGAAATATAAGAAAGCATACAAAGGATTAAATTTTCAAGTTTGAAATGAAACGTTAAAATTGTAGTTATTGGTATTATTGTGCTTTTCACTGGTAACATAATTTCTTACGGAATAAACCCTTTCACGTTATTTGGAAAAGCAAAAGTTCTCTTTAAACTACATCACGTATCCAGATGTAGTTTTCTCAAATTTATGAGTGCTTGTTTTTTTTCTGAATGTCTATAACTATTGGAAAGTCTTTATTTTACTATCGATATATTGCTTTTGATTTTCGTGTGTTAAGATAAACAGTTGACTTGAATTTCGTTGGATTTACCTGAAGATCAGTATTAAATATTAAGTTATATTTTTTTTTATCCATATGATGAGTTTTTTTCTGGAAGATTTTAAATGTTTGTTTTGATTTTCTTATGTTAGCATAAATAATTGACCTCAATTTCACTTGATTTCACTGAAAAAATCAATATTAAAATTACGTTGTATTTTTTTTTTCATACGATTCAGATAGATCTTAACAAAAACAAGTTTGTGTGGTCGTGACTACGTGTCATCATATCGATGAATTATACATTTTTATAAAAGCAATTGTTTTTCTGTACGGGATAAGTTATGAAATAATTGTTTTAGAAGATATGAGCTACCTTACAGTCCTGAGAGGGACTCAGCACATACACGGGATGCCCGAAAACCTTCGATTACACATCACACCTGTGAGAATATCCGACATAACATATATATATATATATATATATATATATATATATATATATATATATATATATATATATATATATGATTCAGTGTTAATCCGGGAATACATCCGTTCATTCGTTTAGTTTCCTGTAGAGGTTTGCAGACGTTTCGCTAAAATCCCATTTGGCATCTTCTGTCTGTGCTTGGAGGTTATAGATCAACAGTTGATCTACAACCACCAAGCACAGAAGATGCCAAATGGGATTTTAGCGAAACGTCTGCAACCCCTACAGGAAACTAAACGAACAAACCGATGTTTTCCCGGATTAATACTGAATCACATGTTCCCATCCGTGAAACACTACGCAACAACATGTATATATATATATATATATATATATATATATATATATATATATATATATATATATATATATAGTGTTCCCAATGAAGTCCGCATTATATGGGATTTTTTTTATTAATAGGTTTATTCGAAATTTGACTTTGGCAACACTGCATAAATGTGACGATTTTGTATGTAAAACTTTTAATATTTTGTGTATTTATGTTGTGGAAATTGCTATTATAGAAAACACCGATGAAGACCAATTATAAGGTCGAAACGTTTGTAATAACAAAACAATAAAACAAGAAATATATATATATATATATATATATATATATATATATATATATATATATATATATATATATATCACTACGTAGTATAAAACAAAGTCGCTTTCTCTGTCCCTATGTCCCTTTGTATGCTTAAATCTTTAAAACTACGCACCGGATTTTGATGCGGTTTTTTTCAATAGATAGAGTGATTCAAGAGGAAGGTTTATATGTATAATAACATCCATTAAATAGTGGAGAAATACTGTTATTTTTGAGGTTTCTAATGTGATGTCGTTAATTATCATATTTTTTTCCGCTTACATTGCAAACGCAGGCTGAACTCTACGAGATTTATCAAAATAATGTACTAATTATTTGTACACATTGAAAAGGTCTACAGAAAACTCCGCGATGGTATATGTCTATCTCTCATGGATATCCCACAATAACATTTTTTTGTCATTTACTTTTTACGACAAATAATGGCAAATTTTGAAGCGATTTTAACCAATACAGCATTAATCCTTATCCAATTAAATAGCTTAAATACATTGTTGATTTAATATAGATCTATATGGTCCTTTACAGCACAAGATTTAAATGAATATTTTCGAAGATATTACAGATTTAAAATTGCGGGAAGTAGCGCTTGCGGCGGTACTGGCCGACCGGGGCGGCGGCAGCGTGCCTATAAATAGCGCGTCGGAGGCCGATGTAATAATTGTAAAAATAAAATAAATAGTCACAGTTTTTCTGTAGTGTATTTAGTATCAGCATTGCACCCGTGCGAAGCCGGGGCGGGTCGCTAGTATATATATATATATATATATATATATATATATATATATATATATATATATATATATATATATATATAAGAAATGTTTTTAATAAGGAATAAAATAACTTACGTATTAATAGCACAAATTTGCAAAATAAAAAAGGAAGTAAATTGACTATAAAACTACCTGAGACTGCTACTTTTGCTACGCTTGAACGGGTCAGAATAGCCGTATGTTTAATAGACTGGTTTTTCAAAAAAAATCGCATATATAGATGCATATTAGCAACAGTAGCGGAGAAGTAAAATAAGCCCTCTGTAATTCAGTATTAGAATCGATAGATTCACAAATAAATCTCACTTTAAACTAACTAAACCAATCTATAATGACAAAAAATTTAAATATATAATCGTTCCAATAAGCGTGTGCCAACATCGATATTAAAATATTATATATATATATATATATATATATATATATATATATATATATATACATATATATATATATATATATATATATATATATATATACATATATATATATATATATATATATATATATATATATATATATATATATATATATATATATATATATATATACATATATATATATATATATATATATATATATATATATATACACTCTATTATTTCGAAAGCTTTTTATTGTCAACCTTAATTGGGACACTTATCAAACTAATTCAAGCTGCGTCGACAAACCCTCAAACTAGACTGCCCCTGAAAGCCGATTTGGACCTTTTATATACCCTTTTGGTCGATACTGGAAGATTCCCTAATTTTCTAGAAGGATTTCCATACTACATGGTGTAATAAAAATACGAGAAAGAAATAATCCGCCGATTTCTAGACCTTCTATCCTAGGCGTTCCACATTAAAAATAAGGAAATACAATTCTTTAAAAAGTTCCAGACCTTCTTTCATCGACGTCCCATAAGGAAATTAACAAAAAGTAAAATTAAATAAATATTCTAAAACCGTACAAACTACCAATCTGTCAAGATGCATGACTTTCATCTTCGCACGAGGGCTTTTCTGAATTCAGTACACCAGATCGTTTAACCAGGTCACTACGTTGAACGGGCCTTCTCATGACTTCTGAAGCTTTGGTGAACGCCCTTTGGTTCTTTTCGGGTTTTACAACCACACTTTTTCACCAACCATGAATCCTCCAGTAGTGGTTTTGAGGTCATAGAAGATCTTCATTCCGTTGCTTTTTATTTACAGTCTCTGTACCTTCCTTTTTCTTCTTCCATAATCCCTACCGCGATCACGAGGAAATCCTCTCAAGGATGAACTGTAGAACGTTCTTCTTCCATAATCCCTTTCGCGGTCATGGTCCCTCTCGTCCCGTTCTCCACGATCGCCGCCAGTACTCCTTTCTTCTATCGCCTCTACCAGCAATAATTTCCTGACAATCTCTGTAAAAGTGACAGTTGTATCCGCACTGGTATCAACGCATGTTATTCGAATTATACCGGCGTCCCTGACCCCTTCTTCTCGGTCTGGCATAAGTCACTTTCATACGACAACCCCATAGTTTAACTCCATCGCAAGCCTTGACGGCAATTGCAGCATTTTTTTTTCTTTGTAAACAGCAAATCCAAAACAGGGAATAATATAACTTACCAGACCTCTTCAAGACTTTCTCCAAGTCGCTTCTTCGAACATCATCACTTATATTAGCAATATGAAGCCGATAGCCATCAGGGCCTCTGTCAGGAACTGTACTGCGAGTACAGTGGCTTTGTAGATGCCGCTCTTGGCTACACTTCCAACACCGAATCTTATTTCTGCTACGAAAGGTAGTATTTTTGTTATCATGTGTTTTCCCTTCGTTCAAAAATTCTTGCAACACCCTCATTAGCCTCATGAAAATTTTCTCGTTGGTCTTCTGGGTTGCGTAAATCTCCAATATACAATATATTATATATATATATATATATATATATATATATATATATATATATATATATATATATATATATATATATATATATGTTGGATCATGGACAAGTGATAAAGCCTCAAGAAAGGCGTTTGTTTGCAGCACCAAAACTACTAATAATTTATTTTGAATTACACCCTCTCTTTATAATTTGATTTACACTTTAACTTCTTCAAATAACACCATGATTGAGATTTAGATTTTATGATTTTAAGAAACGTAGTGCTCATAATTGCTGATGGGCATTTCTTTGCTCACTACACAAAGAGCGCAGAGCGAGTGCAGGTATTTATATGTTCGGTTAAGACGCAGTTTGTCTGTTCCCATGCCATATCAGTTTTCTTTGGAAAATAGCAAGATATTATTCAACAATGTGTTTCCGGACTTGTTTATGGTATTTGAGAAAAGTGTTATTGCCAATTGAATAAAGTCAGCGTTTTTTCTAAATATCTGCCTCCGTTAGGAAAAAGAAATATGATATTCTAGGAACTAATTACTGCGTATATGCAGAGAAACAACTTAGATGATATTCAATATGGGGTATATTTTTGATATAACTTATATATATATATATATATATATATATATATATATATATATATATATATATATATATGTATATATCTTGGACTTTTGAATAATTATGGTTTGACTTTGTAAACAAGACAAACAAAAAAATTAAAGGGACCCTTTTTAATGTACATAATTTTAATGGTGGAATATGTTGAGAAAGGACGTCCATAAAACGTTGTAAGCAAATGTCTTAAAGACGTTACCTTTTGTAACATAAGACGTCTATACAACGTCTTATGGACGTCATTCGACTTTAATGGACATCCATAAGACGTCCTGAATGTTGAGATCAAACGTTTTATGGACGTCTTTAAGACGTATTTGTGCTGTTTGGGCCATCTCAAAAATGTTTTTACCCCTTGTCTCAAATTACTTCATGTGGTGGAGTGATTCCGTAAAAATTGTATTCGAAACCGAAAAATACTTGATGTTGGAGTTATTTAGGACAGCTAGAATTAAAAGCTTCGAACGCTCCGCGAAACCGATAGTGTAAATAGGTTCATTGTTTCTCCTATAAGAGTATTTTCCTGGACCGAGATCGTATCGATCGTGTAAAATTCTCTACTGCCTGTACATCATCTTTATTTAAACTTAAAGTTTAAATAAAGATGCGACACAAAAAGCAAAGTTTTTGTTGCATCGTGTCAAAAAGTGAACTGTGTTAACAATATATAGTTTATGTTGTGTTCCTTAGATAAGTTATATTCTGAAGAAGGTCAAGTGTGACCGAAACGACAATAGATATGCATAACAAATAAAACATATGTAGTTTTATTAATAAAACGGATTTTACACCCAAGAAAACCAAAAACTTTAAAAAATATACAAATAGAAAAATCCAAGAAAATATATATATATACAGGGTGATTCAAAAATCGATCACGAAACTTAAGGGGGTGATTCTACTTGACAAAATAAGGGTAGAGCTTCATATAATTTTTTTTCAAAATGTCATTCGTTTTCGAGTTACAAGCCGTCCACGTTCAAGTTTTTATTTTTTGTTTTTTGAATTACTCGCTTACAGGAAAACCGATTTGACTAATATTTGAAAGATAGGCTAAGTCTTCTGCGCCTCATCATTTTAGTAACAATTCACATTGATTGTTTGCCGCTAGAGGGCACTTTACCCACATTGAAAATTGTTTTTTTGTCATAATTTTTTAGTGTTGACAGCTACAGTAGTTTTTGGCATAATTTCTGAAAGACTGATGCCAGGCCTTTAAAAAAGGTGCTCTTTATTTACATCGCTAAACCCAACGGTTTAGACGTAAATCACCCTTAAAAATTAAGTGGTAAATTTACTTTTCTTATTTCATTACCACCAGCTACCAGGTAAATAGCTATCAAAGTATACTAGAGCTGTCAGTTTAACATCAAATAAATTCGCTTTTTAAACTATTTAATTTATAATATTAAAATAACTAATAATGGCTAATCAGTAAATATTCATATTATGGATTATTGCGATATACATTTAATTGATAAAAATTAATGAAACCGTACTAAACAAACTAAAAAAGATTCTCAAAATGTCCCCCATTTTCTTCAATACATTTCCTAAAACTCTTCAAAAAATGTCGCCTAACTCGATGAAAAATTTCTGGTGTTTCTTTAATAATTTGGCACTTTTCGATTATCCTGAAGCGAAGATCCTCGACGTTGATTACTGGAATATCGTACACCAATTGTTTCAAATGACCCCAAAAGAAAAAATCCATAGGATTAAGGTCTGGTGACCTCGCTGCCCATGCCAATGGTCCACTTCGTCCTATCCATCGCTCAGGATACGTTGCATTCAAATACTGTCGGACACGTATACTAAAGTGGGGCGGAGCTCCGTCTTGGAGGATCCACATGTTGGCCCTTACTTCCAATGGCACATCTTCCAGATACAATGGGAGACGATTTTGGATAAAATCTAAGTATACGTCACCAGTTAATGGGCCATCAAAGAAATGAGGACCAATAAGGTAATCTCCTATTATCCCTGCCCACACATTTAGTGAAAATCTACGTTGATGTTTCGTTTCTACCACATTGTTTGGGTTCTCGTAAGCATATGTGTGGATGTTGTGTAGATTTGTTATGCCATCACGAGTGAAACCAGCTTCGTCAGTGAATAATATGACGCCAATTAATCGATTATCGTGTTCATACTTAGCTAGGATCTGATTGCACATTTCCAACCGTCTCGGCCGATCATCGTCATAAAGAGCCTGCACCTTTTTTGAATGAAACAGGTAGAGTTGTTCTTCTCTTAGTATCCTCCATGAACTAGCCTGACAGAGCCGCACTTCATTCCCAATTTTTCTAGTACTAATACCTGGATTATCTTCAATAATTTCAAGCACTCTTTCTTCTTGTTGCACGTTTCTAGCAGTTCTAGGTCTTCCCCTATTTCCATTATAACTTTTAAAGGAACCACATTCCGCAAGCCTCCTGTGCACACTGGAAAATGTTTGAGCATGAGGGATATTTCTTTCCGGATAACTCTCCATATAATATCTTCTTGCCAACTCTGCATTACCATTTGCTTTTCCATAACAAAAATGGATATCACAATATTCGATATTTGAATATTGGTGATTAGCCATTATTAGTTATTTTAAGATTATAAATTAAATAGTTTAAAAAGCGAATTTATTTGATGTTAAACTGACAGCTCTAGTATACTTTGATAGCTATTTACCTGGTAGCTGGTGGTAATGAAATGAGAAAAGTAAATTTGCCATTTAATTTTTAAGGGTGATTTACGTCTAAACCGTTGGGTTTAGCGATGTAAATAAAGAGCACCTTTTTTAAAGGCCTGGCATCAGTCTTTCAGAAATTATGCCAAAAACTACTGTAGCTGTCAACACTACAAAATTATGACAAAAAAACAATTTTCAATGTAGGTAAAGTGCCCTCTAGCGGCAAACAATCAATGTGAATTGTTACTAAAATGATGAAGCGCAGAAGACTTAGCCTATCTTTCAAATATTAGTCAAATCGGTTTTCCTGTAAGCGAGTAATTCAAAAAACAAAAAATAAAAACTTGAACTTGGACGGCTTGTAACTCGAAAACGAATGACATTTTGAAAAAAAATTATATGAAGCTCTACCCTTATTTTGTCAAGTAGAATCACCCCCTTAAGTTTCGTGATCGATTTTTGAATATATATATATATATATATATATATATATATATATATATATATATATATATATATATATATATATACACGCTAACGTCCGTTAAACTGATATAGTACGACAAGAAAAAGAAGAAAAATAAGTTATTATATAAGGAGATTGTGAATTAAATATCTATTCTTACTTTTGGTCTTTTCCAAGTAAACTGGAAAGGAGGTGTCTGATGGTAGAAAACTGAAGCCTGTGTAGCTGGAAAATCTGGATCCTCCCACAATTCTCCACGTTTCAAGCAGGCTCTTCTTATTCGTTCGTATTCGCTCATTCCCTGAAAAAAAAAAGGTTTACAATAATGAGTAAATTAGAAGTATTTTTTTTACCAAAATGAAATAGATTTTTTCATGTTATTATTTGCGTGTTAAGTAGGTTTCTTCTTTATACAGTAAGAACTTCCTTTATTGTAGTTTACACTTTATAGGTGCGTTAGAACGTAACAATGCTTTAAGATTCTCACAGTACATTATAAATATGTCATGTCTACGCTTTTAAAAAAGATGAAGTAATCCAGGTACTCACACCTGTTCGGAGATATAAACTTATACAATGGTACACCAATTAAATCTAATGATTTGTGGGTTAATTAAAGCAATTTTAGATTTAAGGAAGTTGAATAATATGTAAATTTTTAGTTTGACTCGAGTAAATACGGAAGCGAAAAAGCGAGGTACAAATAAGTACATAAAGGAAGAAAATATTCAGGTTTTTAGAATAACTGCGATAAATGTGGAATCATATATATATATATATATATATATAGGGTGACGGCACCAATTATGGACATGTTAAGGATACCTTTTTCCGTTTTATAAAATAAAATTCGTGTTTTTATGTGTACAGATACCGTATAGTGGTAAATGAATTTAGAGATAATATAAGAAGACGAATCTTTAAGTTGAACTTTAAATAGTTGGATATAAATATGTTATTTTACTTAAAAATGTAGAAAGTTCAAAATCACCATTAATGGACACCTAAATCTCAGTAATGATCAACCAGTTATCGACAAATTCAATGAAAGAAACCCAGTCATTGGCAGTAACCTCGCTTTTTCTAAAAAGCATTCAGTTACAAATTTAGGTAGGTACGTAAATGATAGGTATATTTAAAAAGAACTGGCACTTATTAATCATAAATTAGCTTTTATTTGAGTTTTATTTGAACCCACATTATTTGCGATAATCATCCCCAATTAAAATATTTCTGAAAAAAAAACACTTATTCTCATATAAACTATGGCATCGAAGTAATAGTCTCATAAATTTATCATTTACAGTTTCAGTATCATTAAAGTATTTATCCATTTAATATAAAAAAAAAACATTATAAAACTAAAAACAAAATGAGCAAAGTAACAAAAACTAAGTAAATTCTTATTAAATTAAATTGCTTTTTCTTATAAACAAAATATTAGGTATTAATGAGATCTTCAGAGATCTGTGAATTAAAAATACTAAAAATCACAAAAGGAAGTGTGCCTACGTAATTAAATACTGTATAAATCAGGTAAGTATTTCTCTATTTCCTTAACTTTATAGAAACCTCTTTTATTCAGAAGCAAAGGTTCACTTATAACTTCTATTAGATCGTGTTTTTATACCATATTTTATCAGGTTTGTCAGGCCATCTAAAAGAATTGCCTGTGGATAGTACCATAGTGCTAATTTCCTACTGGTCTTTATCAACGGCTTCTGTTCTGCCCGGGAAAAACTCGTCTTCATATTTTACTATGACAAACTGTCCGGGTCGAACATTGGCTTTAAATTTTGAAGGTAACGTTTTGATTTTTAGCATGTTTAGGGATTCATCTTCAGAATTTTCTTCACTCTTGTTTTCGCGACGTCTTTTGATCTCCCTTTTTTCATGCGCGAGTCCAGCTCTTTTCCGCTGTTTACACTCATCTACTTTTGCCCTTTCTCCGTTATCTTCGGTAATGCCATCCTCTTTTTCATTATAACTACTGTTTTCACTTTCAGCATATGTTATTTCTAAATCTGTATCTTCGGAAATTGTGTCATCCTGGTCTATTGCTTTTTTTCTAGATTTAGAACATCGTTTGTCCATCATTGGTAATTTGGTCTGTACTCGATCCAGTAATAAACATTGTAAAAAACAGAGATTATAGGTTATGTTTCTATTTAATATTATGACAAAATATATTCTTAATTCCTAATATTCAATATAAAATAATATCAAACTTAATTATCAAATAACATAATGAAGTAATTCACGAAAATATACACTTACTCTCTTAACGATTTTCATAATAAAACCGGATTTTTCGGACGTAGCTCATACTTCACTTATATTTAGGCTGCCATCTTGAAGAAAGTGGCCGATCTTGACATTTTGATTTGTTAGTGAGACAACTGACCCCCTACTACTTATAATCCAGTGTTACCATCCCCAAAATTCTTTTACGTTTGGTTATTATTTCGGTTTATTTAGAAAAAATGTCCATCATTGGTTCTTGTTCATAATTGGTGCTATCACCCTATATATATATATATATATATATATATATATATATATATATATATATATATATATATATATATATATATATATATATATATATTTCTTTTATGGCACACCTATGGGTTCTCCAATAACTCCAATTCTGGCGGCGATTATTTTGGACCATTTACTAGACAATGTAATACCGACTTTACCGTTTTAGTTACCTTTTATATACAAATATGTTGATGATTTGATTTGCGCGGTTCCTTCCGGCAAGATTCATACTCTTTTGGATACATTTAACTCATTCCATGACAGACTCCAATTTACCATAGAATTAAAAAAAGAAAACAGTGTCCCATTTTTAGACACAAAAGTAATTCGAACGTCGGACAATCGAATAATTCTTGATTGGTATATGAAACCGACGGCATCCGGTAGATTTTTGAATTACGCAAGACGTCCTAGCAAAAAACGGTTATAAAAAAGAACATATAGACAAGGCTCTAAAAAACATACACTTGGCCCCAAAAAATCGCGAAAACCAAGAGAATATCTCCAGAGCTTTTGTTCCTTATGTAAGAGGCACCACAGATAAGATCGCAAGAATTCTCAGGAGACACAACATTGAAACCATATTCACCACAGACCGTAAAGTAAAAGATTTCTTGCCAACACCTAAAGAAAGAATCCCTCTAGAAAACCAGGGAATGTACGAAATTCCATACGGAGAATGCAGCTCATCTTACGCAGGCCAAACCAACCGTAAAATAAGCGCCAGAACATATGAACGCTGTCAAGCAAAAAACAACTTCTTCTGCTCTGGCCCAACACTGGTTAAACACAGGACATAAGATAAATTTCTCGGGAACAAAAATGCTATCGAGATGTGAAAACCTGTCCACAAGAGTTATAAGGGAAGCCATTGAAATTGCAAAGAGGCCCAACAACTTAAATTGCAGAGATGATAGCCAACGTGTGCCTAATATTTGGAAAAATCTGCTTACGAAACATCAACCAGTACCACTTAGTAACGAAACGGATTACAACTCGGCCACGCAACCACAAACACTGGCAACAGGGCCGATGACGCGCATTAGGTCTCGCAACCATTCGGAAAACGAACGCGTCCGACGCGCACACGGTATCGACAGCACCGGAGTCGCAGACGTCAGTTCGCTCGTAGACGCCATACAGTGAGCTTTGAAAATGGTGAATGAGATTTCACCGAAACGTCAGCTGCCTTACAGTCCTGAGAGGGACTCTGCACATACACGGGATGCCCGAAAACCTTCGATTACACATCACACCCGTGAGAATATCCGACATAACATATATATATATATATATATATATATATATATATATATATATATATATATATATATGTATTTCTTTTTTTTTCTAATATTTTCTTGGGTATAGGTTTTTCCATTAGAGAAACAAAGGATAATAATTTTCTTTCTGACGTTTCGCTCTACATAGTGAGCTTCTTCAAAAGAGCTAGATATATTTATTTTACATCTACAAAAATTACAGAATTTTTTTTATATAATAAACATATATCACAGTAATTACACTTTTATATTTTTACTTTAATTAAAATTAATAAAAACAAAACAGATTTTAAAATAGTCTTAAGGTTTAAAATTTAAAACAATACAAACAGGTTAAAATAGTGAAAATTATAAAATAGTACATACCTTGGAAGTAGTTTTGTGTGTATGTTTAAAAATATTTGGTCGTGCCGGTATTTGAATTTTAACTCTCAACATCCAAATAAACAAAAAAATAGTGTCATAATCGGCTTAGTTGATCGAGCTATAAAATTATCTTCACCCGAATTTCGCCCAGAAGTGCTAAAAAAAGGGGAAGAGACCCTAATAATGAACCATTTTCCTAACCTACTCATAAAAAAAATAATTAAACAAAGAACCTATTTACATTATAACACAAACAAAAAAATAAAATTAACAATACCAAAACACAAAACACTTTCATTGCATTACCGTATGTATACCAACTGTCTGAAAAAATAAAATATATTTTGGATAAACATAACATAACGGTATGCCATAAGGTGAACAATTTACTTGGGTCAGTTTATACGAAATTAAAAAGCAAAGTTCCCACCAAAAAAAGATCTAACGTAATATATGCAATTCCATGCCTAAATTGTCCTAAGAAATACATTGGCATGACGACACAATATATTGAAAATAGAGTGAATGAACACAAGTGTACTAAAAACGCTTCGACATCTTTACATAAGTATGAACAAACATCTAAGCATGAATTTGATTTTAAAAACACCCATATTTTAGATACTGACAGAAATTATCATAAATTAGTCATCAAAGAAATGATACACATAAAAAAAGATAAAAATGTTGTAAATGACAAGCAAGATGTCAAAAATTTAAGTCAGATATACTATAATTTGATTTTTGAATAAAACATGCTTGAAGCGACTCTATAATAAATATGAGAAATAATGTAATGATGCTTGGAACGATTTCATATACACTCATACGGGTGAAAGAACGTCATAAAAAAATAAATAATAATCTTTTTTCCTATTTTTTGCTTTTTATAAAAATAAATATATCCATATCAATTGCATACCAAAGATAATAATTGAATTTTTTTAAACATCCACACAAAACTACTTTCAAGGTATGTACTATTTTATAATTTTCACTATTTTAACCTATTTGTATTGTTTTAAATTTTAAACTTTAAGACTATTTTAAAATCTGTTTTGTTTTAATTAATTTTAATTAAATTAAAAATATAAAAGTATAATTACTGTGATATATGTTTATTATATAAAAAATTCTGTAATTTTTGTAGATGTAAAATAAATATACCTAGCTCTTTTGAAGAAGCTCACTATGTAGAGCGAAACGTCAGAAAGAAAATTTTTGTCCTTTGTTTCTCTAATGGAAAAACCTATACCCAAGAAAATATTAGAAAAAAATATTTAACAAAAGGTTTAAGATACAAAAATAAATTATATATATATATATATATATATATATATATATATATATATATATATATATGTATGTATGTATGCATGTATGTAGACCCGTGTTATTTGAATTTAGAGTGCAAAAATTGTAAATAGAGTGCAAGCCGTTTAAAATACGCAAATAAATTAAAATTAAATACAAAAGCCAACGTAGCAGGTACACAAACCAACAAGATTCCATATTTATTTCAAAATAATAAAAATTCTTAGTTCGGGGTCAATGAAATAGCATCTTTCTCGCGAAGCATGGTCGTATGGAGGTCGTCAACGTGTTTTTATTCTCGTCGCAGACAACTAAACGTTCGGAAATCGAGGACAGACTACAACCCAAATATAGGTACAGGTTATTTTTTCTACTTGTTAATATATAAACTGTATTAATGTTATTTTTGTTTTTACAGGTAATGCATACATGTTTGAAGTGATATTGTTTAATATTAAAGTGGACACGCTTTCTTTTAAAAATCAAGTCAACGTAGAAATATTCGTGTACAAAAAATATGTGAGAAAGAGAGATCAAAATCATGAGGCACTTTTTACCCGCAGCACTTTACTGCTGTTTGGTTGGACATAACAATTGACAGACAAACAAAACGCGCGATTTAAAATCTAAGACAATTTATATTATTGCCTCAATTATGATTATATATATATATATATATATATATATATATATATATATATATATATATATATATATATATATATATATAAAGTATAAGTCGATTTTTAATTTTATAAAGGTTTTAATCGAGAATAAAAAAATTAAAAAAAAAAAATTTCCGACTGTATTAAATACAGCGCCATTTTTATAGAAAAGTTTGTGAGAAAATTCTGATCAGATAGTTTTTTAGAGTTTTCCAAGAGGTTTAAATTACTTTTTTAAAGTTTGACCTAAGTGCATTTTTGTCCAAAATACGACCCTTTTTACGAAATAAAATGACTTTTCTTCAATGGTTTGTATATTCTTTACTGAACTAGATAAAGAAAAACTTCAAAGAGAAAAATGCCTGTTTTACATGCAGAACGACCTTTATTAGTTCCGAAATATTTTTTTTTAGATTTGTCAATTTTTTTGAAAATAAAAACGATAATATGCTGGTTACGACTGTTCATTCAATATGATACCAACGCGTAATTTACGGACAATTTTTCAAATGTTTTTACATTTAAAAATATACAATTTATTCCTTTTTTTATGTGTAGTTTAGTTGTAAACAATTAATTCTATGATAGATAATTAAAAATTGGAATCACGTAAATAATCCAATGTAAAAACATTTGAAAAATTTTCCGAAAATTACGCGTTGTTGTCATACTGAGTAAACAGTCATAAACAGCATATTATCGTTTTTATTTTCAAAAAAATTGCAAAATTAATGAAAATCAAAAAAAAATTAAAAAAATGAATTTCGCGGAAAACATTTTGGAACTAATGAAGGTCATTCTACATGTAAAAACAGGCATTTTTTCTCTTTGAAGTTTTTCTTTATCTAGTTCAGTAAAGAATATAAAAAACATTGAAAAAAAGTCTTTTTTTTTCGTAAGAAGGGCCGTATTTTGGTCAAAAATGCACTTAGATCAAACTTTAAACAAGTAATTTAAACCTCTTAGAAAACTCTAAAAAGCTGTCTGATCAAAATTTTCTCACAACTTTTTCTACAAAAATGGCGCTGAATTTAATAAAGTCGACATTTTTTTTTTAATTCTTTTATTCTCGATTAAAACCTTTAAAAAATTAAAAACTAACTTACACTTTATGTCATCTGCAAGTACTCGCAAAGAAAATCAACGTTGAATTTCTTTCAGTTGATCTACCAGCACCAAGTACAGAAGATGTCAAATAAGATTTTGGCGAAACGTTTGCAAACTTCTACAGAAAACCAAACGAACAAACGGATGAATTCCCGGATTAATACTGAATCATATATATATATATATATATATATATATATATATATATATATATATATATATATATATATATATATATATACAGGGTGATTCAAAAATCGATCACGAAACTTAAGGGGGTGATTCTACTTGACAAAATAAGGGTAGAGCTTCATATAATTTTTTTTCAAAATGTCATTCGTTTTCGAGTTACAAGCCGTCCAAGTTCAAGTTTTTATTTTTTGTTTTTTGAATTACTCGCTTACAGGAAAACCGATTTGACTAATATTTGAAAGATAGGCTAAGTCTTCTGCGCTTCATCATTTTAGTAACAATTCACATTGATTGTTTGCCGCTAGAGGGCACTTTACCTACATTGAAAATTGTTTTTTTGTCATAATTTTTTAGTGTTGACAGCTACAGTAGTTTTTGGCATAATTTCTGAAAGACTGATGCCAGGCCTTTAAAAAAGGTGCTCTTTATTTACATCGCTAAACCCAACGGTTTAGACGTAAATCACCCTTAAAAATTAAGTGGTAAATTTACTTTTCTCATTTCATTACCACCAGCTACCAGGTAAATAGCTATCAAAGTATACTAGAGCTGTCAGTTTAACATCAAATAAATTCTCTTTTTAAACTATTTAATTTATAATCTTAAAATAACTAATAATGGCTAATCACCAATATTCAAATATCGAATATTGTGATATCCATTTTTGTTATGGAAAAGCAAATGGTAATGCAGAGTTGGCAAGAAGATATTATATGGAGAGTTATCCGGAAAGAAATATCCCTCATGCTCAAACATTTTCCAGTGTGCACAGGAGGCTTGCGGAATGTGGTTCCTTTAAAAGTTATAATGGAAATAGGGGAAGACCTAGAACTGCTAGAAACGTGCAACAAGAAGAAAGAGTGCTTGAAATTATTGAAGATAATCCAGGTATTAGTACTAGAAAAATTGGGAATGAAGTGCGGCTCTGTCAGGCTAGTTTATGGAGGATACTAAGAGAAGAACAACTCTACCCGTTTCATTCAAAAAAGGTGCAGGCTCTTTATGACGATGATCGGCCGAGACGGTTGGAAATGTGCAATCAGATCCTAGCTAAGTATGAACACGATAATCGATTAATTGGCGTCATATTATTCACTGACGAAGCTGGTTTCACTCGTGATGGCATAACAAATCTACACAACATCCACACATATGCTTACGAGAACCCAAACAATGTGGTAGAAACGAAACATCAGCGTAGATTTTCACTAAATGTGTGGGCAGGGATAATAGGAGATTACCTTATTGGTCCTCATTTCTTTGATGGCCCATTAACTGGTGACGTATACCTAGATTTTATCCAAAATCGTCTCCCATTGTATCTGGAAGATGTGCCATTGGAAGTAAGGGCCAACATGTGGATCCTCCAAGACGGAGCTCCGCCCCACTTTAGTATACGTGTCCGACAGTATTTGAATGCAACGTATCCTGAGCGATGGATAGGACGAAGTGGCCCATTGGCATGGGCAGCGAGGTCACCAGACCTTAATCCTATGGATTTTTTCTTTTGGGGTCATTTGAAACAATTGGTGTACGATATTCCAGTAATCAACGTCGAGGATCTTCGCTTCAGGATAATCGAAAAGTGCCAAATTATTAAAGAAACACCAGAAATTTTTCATCGAGTTAGGCGACATTTTTTGAAGAGTGTTAGGAAATGTATTGAAGAAAATGGGGGACATTTTGAGAATCTTTTTTAGTTTGTTTAGTACTGTTTCATTAATTTTTATCAATTAAATGTATATCGCAATAATCCATAATATGAATATTTACTGATTAGCCATTATTAGTTATTTTAAGATTATAAATTAAATAGTTTAAAAAGCGAATTTATTTGATGTTAAACTGACAGCTCTAGTATACTTTGATAGCTATTTACCTGGTAGCTGGTGGTAATGAAATGAGAAAAGTAAATTTACCACTTAATTTTTAAGGGTGATTTACGTCTAAACCGTTGGGTTTAGCGATGTAAATAAAGAGCACCTTTTTTAAAGGCCTGGCATCAGTCTTTCAGAAATTATGCCAAAAACTACTGTAGCTGTCAACACTAAAAAATTATGACAAAAAAACAATTTTCAATGTAGGTAAAGTGCCCTCTAGCGGCAAATAATCAATGTGAATTGTTACTAAAATGATGAAGCGCAGAAGACTTAGCCTATCTTTCAAATATTAGTCAAATCGGTTTTCCTGTAAGCGAGTAATTCAAAAAACAAAAAATAAAAACTTGAACTTGGACGGCTTGTAACTCGAAAACGAATGACATTTTGAAAAAAAATTATATGAAGCTCTACCCTTATTTTGTCAAGTAGAATCACCCCCTTAAGTTTCGTGATCGATTTTTGAATCACCTTGTATATATATATATATATATATATATATATATAGGAGTTAATTTTTCTTGAACCATTAAATATATTTTTAGTTGGTTATTTTCTTGGGAATATGGTTCATTTTTATATTGAAACTACATATATAGAGTAGTCATACTTATTGTGTATATATATTTTTATTTTTCAGAACGTTTCGCTTCTTTCGAATCTTTTTCAACTGATGCGGATGCTACAAAAATGTACATTTTTAATATTATTATATATGGACAAAAATTAATTACATCACAAACCAATTGTAATCACTCACTCATTTGTATATTCACTTTTTATAAGTATTTTTAACGGTCCAGTTAGAAGAATGGACACTACATTTTTAACCCTATAACTGCCTTGACGTGACTGAATGTGGAACCCAGATGGTGTATGTTTTAGGTACTTTAAGTGGCGTAAAAAGTTTGGGTCTTTTAATTGGAGTGATATTTTTCTGAAAAAATATCGTGATTTAATTTAGAAGAATTGAAAGTGGAGATTTATTCTTATTTATTGTTTTATTTATTTTAGAAATTCCCTTATATTGGTTTATTTTAATATGTTGAAATAAATTTGATTTTGGTTTTCAAAACGAAACTAACAAAGGAAAACGAGAATTTTACGAAATGATTGCAATAAAAAAAAATCCGAATGCCGTAAACGATAAAACAGACATCAATAATCTAAATCAAATTTATTTCAACATATTAAAATAAACCAATATAAGGGAATTTCTAAAATAAATAAAACAATAAATAAGAATAAATCTCCGCTTTCAATTCTTCTAAATTAAATCACGATATTTTTTCAGAAAAATATCACTCCAATTGAAAGACCCAAACTTTTTACGCCACTTAAAGTACCTAAAACATACCCCATCTGGGTTCCACAGTCAGTCAAGTCAAGGCAGTTATACGGTTAAAAATGTAGTGTCCATTCTTCTAACTGGACCGTTAAAAATACTTTTAAAAAGTGAATATACAAAAGAGTGAGTGATTACAATTGGTTTGTGATGTAATTAATTTTTATTTAAAACAAAAATCTCTGTTCTTAATGGTAAGTTTTTAACCTCTTTGTCCATATATAATAATATTAAAAATGTACATTTTTGTAGCATCCGCATCAGTTGAAAAAGATTCGAAATAATCGAAACGTCCTGAAAAATAAAAATATATATACACAATAAGTATGACTACTCTATATATGTAGTTTCAATATAAAAATGAACCATATTCCCAAGAAAATAACCAACTAAATATATATATATATATATATATATATATATATATATATATGTTTATGCGGTTTTCACGGATTCCTCCGTGTGAGATGCATTAGCAGTGGTTATATCCACATTATGCCGTTGTAGTGCTGAAATCACATTCAGCAAATGTACAACTATATGCAGCTCCGTATATGAATGAAGTAAAATGCAAACAGTAAATGCAAACTTCGCTCCATCATATCCTCTCCGTGTTAGAGGTTGTACAGTTTAAATATTTATTCCTGCTACTATTCGCATAAAATCTCAGTTAAAAAATTGATTTAAATTTAATCATTAAATTATTAGTAGAAATTAAAAAAAATATTTTTACTTATTTTTATTAGTATTTTTTATTTTAATTTATAATTTTCTAGGGGTTGCGCAATCCTGCAAAAGTACAGGAAAAACTGCCACTGGTACAAATGTCGAAATCTAGACACTGAGCTCAATATTTTACTCAGTATTAAGACGATTGAGTATTTTCCGAGCAAAATTTCAAGTCCATGTGACTTAAAGACACTGACACCTCATGCCGCATACCCCATAAAGAATCGGAATCCTAGTACTAAAAAAAACATTCAAAACTGCAACGTAAGTTTTACTTCTGATACTTTATAACGGACAAACCACTTCTTTGCCTGTCGACTGGTTTCAGGAATTTAAAAAAATCTAAATTTAATGTTTATTTTACAAGGTTAAATTATTAATACAGCCTCGTTTTTAGCCACTTTTGTTTATTTACGTTGTGACGCTAGTAATTTTAATAGTTTTATAACTTTAATGGTATTTATTATAGCCGATTGTAAAATTTAAAACTCATAATTAGGTAGCGATTATTTTTTATTTTTAGCAGTTGGCAGTTAATTTGTACAGATTGATGATAATTCTGATTGTTCATTGTTCGTTCGAAGAAGGTTCGATAACTTAAAAGAATGTTCGAAGATAGATTAGTAATAATAGAAATATTTTACATATTTTTGCATACGTGATATCTGAAAGTGATTAATAAAATTTCTATTAATTCTGATGAAATTGTTTATAGATAACGACACATTGGTTTTTTCGTAATGATAAATTCCAGCCATAATATTTGAATAATTTTTTTATGAGTTCATGATAATACTCCTTGGAAAGCATTGGATTTAGATTTAAAAAAAAAAAAAATTTTGGATGAAAAAAACGTTTTTTTTTTCAAAAATTCATAATGACGTGGCAAATGAATATTAAGGGCTCAAATTTGCAGAAGATGCTTTTTAATACTTGTACTTTACCCGTCAATTTTTTGGATCCAAGAAATACACTTACATATGATCTGTGAACCTTCGAAAATTGAGCTGAAATAATCGAAAATAGCTGCTGCAGGCCGCTGTCGACGGGTTGCCATAGTTCAGGCGCATTATTCATTGGCGCTTCAAGGAAACTTATGCTTCACAAATAATATTTATAATATTGATGTTGTTTTATTAATTTATATGATAGTAACAATTTGTTTAGTCATATTAATTATTAATTTGTTTATTAACAAAATTTTTACAAAAAATTATAGAAAAAAATCATACAAATATTCAATTATATATTATATGTTATACTGTTTTTTTCCCTTTATATTCTTATTACCTAATAGTTTATTAACAAAATTTTTACGAAAATTTCTATAAGCAAATCGCATGAAAATATAATAATAATATATAATACGTTGTAAAAATATTTAATAATACATTAAAATTACGTGCGAAAATCAGACAAATACAATATATCAATTATACATTCATCTTTCTTTTGTTTTCTATTACTTCTATGCAATCGGCGTCCATTTCATCATCGCAAGTATTACTCTCACTTACATCGCACATACCATTTTCTTCATTATTCTCAATTTCGTTGAACGTATCATTCTGATCATTATTAAAATTTTCATAGTCAAAATCTTTCTCACACATATTATTAGTTTCCCCTGAATTGTCATCATCGTTTTCTAAATAGCAGGGAATAAGTTTTTCACAGCAATTATCGCACTGTCCATCACAGTGCTGACACAAATCTGTACATTTCAGAAACTTTTGAAATTTTCGTAAAAATTTTGTTAATAACCTATTAGGTAATAATAATATAAAGGAAAAAAACAGTATAATATGTAATATATAATTTTTTGTAAAAATTTTGTTAATAAACTGTTAGATAATAAATTAATTAAGAAATTTAATTTTTTTTTAATGTTATTAAACATTCACATATTACGTGGCAACGAACACCAAAGTACATGACGTCCCTTGTTGGCAAACAACATCGCTGTCCAAGGCTATATCTTAGGTTAACATTATTTTATAGTGATTTCCGTGCAATTTCTTCGAAATTTGCTTAGTACTTCCTTTGAAAACGGTTTTAAGAAGTTTTTTCATGATAGAAATTGGTTCTATTAAACAAATAGTTGGAATTTGCTAAGAATTAATTGTTTTATGGTCGGCAATTTCTTCGCAACAAACAGTAATTTCTGCTCTGCCGAATTTAGAAATGTAAAGACCTCCATGCAAGTAATATACCAAGAATTGTTATTTCTGCCACCGATAATAAATACATAATAGTAGTCAAACTAAAATAAAACAAGTACAAAACATTGTTACCCAACTTTAATTACTTTATTTCTAACTTCAGAATTCCAATTTTGAAAACTTGAAAAATAATAGCTTTTAATATGAGAAAAATAAAGAAATATCAGAAATTACATAGAAATGATCCTCACAAAAATACATTTTAGATTGTGTAGACGCAAGTACCAAATCCCTGCGGCCTAACTGAACATTTTTCTGTTATTTTCTGAACGTGAAACGTGAATAAATAACTTCGCGGGTGTTTTAATTGTAGTACTTGTACACTGAGGCACCACAAAATACTTATGAAACTTATAACTCATCTCTTATTACAAAAATTATGAAAAAACTTTATATCGTCTTGTCAGTTTACCAATCTTTGACAGCACGTGACGTCACAACGGTCAAATGACAAGTATTGACTCTTTGGAGCGAAACTTAAAACAGAAATCAAATAATCAACATCCCTATTACAAAATTAATGTGCAAGAACTATCGAATCAATCAATTTCGATGACATTTGACATGTTGTTTTATCAAACCATAGTTTTTTTTTGCTTAAATATAAAGGTCCTCAGAGAAATGTAAATGGTCGAAAAAAATCACATAAAAAACTGCTTTTTTGCCTTTTTTTAAAAATTATTACTATTTTGCAACAAGGATAATCAGTTTTGAGATTTTCAACCAAACCGATCTTGTGGGAAATTTAGTTAAGAAACTCTTTTTTCTTTTTAGCTTTTCTCCAAAATAAATACTTTCAAAGTTATAAGTAAGAAAAGGCTGAAAAAACATGTTTTTTAATTTTTGTACACATTTTCATTAATTAATAGATTTTCAACAGCTTTTTGAGAAAAAACACATCGTAATTATTGTTATGTGCGTTATTCTGGAGGGTTTAGAGCTTCGAACATACCCCTGTAGAAGTAGCATAACGTCAGAACTAGGGCCCGGTTGTTTGAACGCTGAATAACGTAATAATATTTTTATTTATATTTGAAAAAGTGTTGATAAACAGTAGATATTTAATTTCTTGATACAGACATACCGATTTTATGCTATCCTTTTCTAATTGCATTATTTAAACGAGTATCATCGGTACGTCCTTCGAACATACCCCTGGGTACGTCAATTCTGAAAACAAAGTATGAATATATGGTTGCCTAAATTTTTATTATTGTTATTTTCAATATGTAAACAATCTAACAATATTTACCGATAAAAATAAGTTTTTAAGTCCTCTTTTTGTTAATATTAATTGTAAACTTCTCATTTATAGTAATTTCTAACACTTAAAAACACCGAAAAAAGTCACGACAAGCAATTAAACTGAAAGACAAGATAAGTAAATATGTTTATGTCTGTCAAACATCAAAAAAGCGTCTCCCCCACCGACCATAAACAGCCTTCAGACAAATCTATTGTTGTTTAAATGTAGAGTATGATCGAAGGTTTAGAGCCAACCGAATATCTGTCATAAAATACGATTTTCAACTAAACAGTTAAATTTATTTTTCTCTTAAAAATATTATAATTTATCAATATGATAATTTAAATGTAACCTACTTCTAATTTAATTTGTTGTTTCCCACTGATGTTGTTACACATACAAGTTGTTCAGTGAAAATGAATAAGAAGCTAGATTGTTATTGTCAGTTGCCGCATAAACTAAACAACTTGCTTAAAAATTGGCACTAATGCGCGTAAGCCTAACCTGAACAAACAAAAAATCGTGTAAAATTTACCGTGATTCAACTTTCATCGGGTCTAACCTCACCGGTTTCATTTCAAAACTATTTCTTAATTGGTTGGTCTTTACGTAACACTAGTGAATGGGTACCGAGTGGGTATCAATTTGGTGCAAGCTCGTTTTACATACTGGGTATTACCCTTTAATATAAAGGGTGTCTTAATAAGAACTTCAATTTTAAATAAATGAAAATTTTATTAAGATATGTTGGAAAATAAAAGAAAATTCGAGACACTGAAGATTAAAGTAGTTTTGTATCCGCTGTAAAAATACTTTCCTGGAAGGAACATTCTATTTGCATTATCATTTTTATTTTACAATAAATTTTAATGATTTTACTAAAAAACAGTACAGGGTGAGTCAACGATTGGATGAAATAAGTTTGTGCCTTTTCGGTGAAATTAACAAAGAAACTATATTTATTGTTTGATACAGCTTATTTTTACGCCGATTTTAAAAATATTTAGGACTCTACAGGGTGAGCCAAAAAACTAGGACAGCATAAAGTTGTATTTTTTTAAATAGAACACCCTATATACAAATCGTATTTTCGATTTAGCTTATAATTTTAAATCTTTTTTATTAAGGGTTTACTATAACAAAACTTTATAGTTTCTGAGATAATTAAGTTTAAAGAAAAAAAGTCACATTTTCAAGCATCAATTCAATCCTAAATAACGTTTTCAATTTTGTGACAAATATATTCAAATTTGGAATTTAGCAAGGCCAAGGACAAGTTAACATAATTTTTACCTAATATTTGCAATAAAAGCTACAGGGTGTTGAACACATCGGCTCAACAAGTTTAAATGAATAAAGTATAGGATATACCTATTTATAATAGTTTTTGAGATATTTCAGTTTTTATAATTTTCCATACTTTTTTACAGAAATAGTCTTCATTATCATAGTAGCCATGTAAAATAATAAAAAGAAACTACAGAAACAAACAGAATGTGGTTAAATATGATGAAATACATTATTCGTTATATTACAACGGCAATAGTTTAATTCAACATAATGTGAAAAAATTAACACAACAATAACGACAAGGCAAATACATATTTACTTTTATACTAAATTGAAACAAAAAAATTACCTATTAAATACTGAGATTAATTATTTCTTTTTAATAAGTGTTCGAATAAACGACCCTCTTGTGCAATGCACAAATTTAGTTTTTTTTGCAGATTTTCTCAGACCCTGGACAAAATTAGTGGCGTTATTGTTCTTCAGGTATCCCTAATCCTGTTTCGCATATCTTCCACTGTTGTTGGTGGATTAACATACACCTTATTTTTAATATAACCCCATAGAAAGAAATCTAATGGGGTGATGTTGCAAGACCTTGGTGGCCACTCAATGAAACCCCCACGTCCAATCCATTTTTGCGGATATCGTTGGTCCAAAAACGCCCGAACTTCACAATGGTAATGCGGAGGCGCACCATCGTGCTGGAACCACATACTGTCGAGCTCATCCCTATCGAGACCTTGAAGCAGTTGGGGTAGTTCTTCTTGTAGAAAGTTCAGGTAACTATGGCCATTTAGTGGTTCATTAAAAAAGTGGGGTCCAATAATTCGATTATGATGAATACCAGACCAAACATTTAATGATCAGTGGTTTTGATGTTACACATCTCTAATCCAAAATGGGTTTTCTGTGGCATAATAATGCATGTTGCGTCTATTTACGGCACCGTTACTTCTAAAAGTAGCTTCATCACTAAACATTACCTTGCATAATAAATTTGGATTTAATTGAATCTCCGCATTTATTGTACGACAAAAGTTTACACGACTTTCAAAATCCTGTCCATGCAATTGTTGGTGTAATTCCATGTGATATGGATGATACCTATATTTCTTGGTAGTACGATTAGCGGTGGATTGTGATGTTTCACATAATGCTGCTAACTGACGGCTACCAATATAAGGATTTTCCTGAACATTTAACAATACTTGTAGTTCTTTTTCTTCATTAGTTACTGGTTTGTTGACCACTTTACGTTTTGAATAATCAACAGTACCAGAAGAATCAAATCTTTGCATTAAGTTTTGAAAAGTATGGGTATTAGGCTGGCGTCGATCAGGATACTTCATTTTGTAGATTCTTTGAGCAAGAAGGCAATTTTTTTGAGCCTCTCCTATTGTATAAATCATACCTATTAACTCATTCTTTGGAAAATTCATTTTACAATATAAGATGAATGCAAAAAAAACCAAACTACACTACATAAAAACCAAAAGAAGCGATTGCGGTTATAAATTTGACACACAGAAAAATGTTCTTTTACATTGTTTTTGCCATGGCTACTATGATAATGAAGACTATTTCTGTAAAAAAGTATGGAAAATAAGAAAAACTGAAATATCTCAAAAACTATTATAAATAGGTATAGGATATATTGAACAAAACTTGTAGGGTTTTTATTACTCTATTAAATAACATGAAAATATACAGGGTGTACCGTTTAAACAAAAAGATATTTATTCATTTAAACTTGTTCAAATTTGAGCCGATGTGTTCAACACCCTGTAGCTTTTATTGCAAATATTAGATAAAAATTATGTTAACTTGTCCTTGGCCTTGCTAAATTCCAAATTTGAATATATTTGTCACAAAATTGAAAACGTTATTTAGGATTGAATTGATGCTTGAAAATGTGACTTTTTTTCTTTAAACTTAATTATCTCAGAAACTATAAAGTTTTGTTATAGTAAACCCTTAATAAAAAGGATTTAAAATTATAAGCTAAATCGAAAATACGATTCGTATATAGGGTGTTCTATTTAAAAAAATACAACTTTATGCTGTCCTAGTTTTTTGGCTCACCCTGTAGAGTCCTAAATATTTTTAAAATCTGCGTAAAAATAAACTGTATCAAACAATAAATATAGTTTCTTTGTAAATTTCACCGAAAAGGCACAAACTTACTTCATCCAATCGTTGACTCACCCTGTACATAAAATAAGATATGTTGGAAAATAAAAGAAAATTCGAGACACTAAAGATTAAAGTAGTTTTGTATCCTCTGTAAAAATACTTTCCTGGAAGAAACATTCTATTTGCATTATCATTTTTATTTTACAATAAATTTTAATGATTTTACTAAAGAACCAGTACAATTTTAAACATCTAGATCGATTAGGCAAGGAATTGCACCAACTCTAAAATGTCAAATTAAGTAACAGAAAACGAAATAAAATACTTTTCATTATCGATTCGTTAAAATAAAGAATCCTTTCAATCAGAATAAAAATATCCCAACTATGTCTGCGTTAGTAAAATTGCCTAGCATTAAGGATAATAAAAAGATCATATCTCGTAGTAATCCGAACAGTAATCAAGTGTGAACACCTCCGGTGTCCGGAGTGATCTGTTCGCCGGGGTCGACGTACTATTGCTTCTAAGATCTAGAAATATAGTTTGGTTATTTAGCAATCGGGTAACTTATTTTAATACGTACTTGGAATGTTATTAATAAAAATAACATTCTAGTGGTTTGTTTTTAAATTTCTGTAGCCACTAAGAAACTCTGATAATTTTGATATATTTATTCGTCCTTTGATCTATCATATACAGGGTGTCTGAGGAAGTGTGAGAAATATCCCGGATATGAAAACAAAACACGTGAAAGGATACTACAAGTTCATATAATTATTGAACCACCGGGTATATTTCAATCTCACAACTGCAGGAGACTCTTTTAATGGTAATAAATATAACCCATTATATTAAATCTTAAAGGAACCTTCGGTATATGATACTTCATACTTTGTCGGTCGCATTGCTTTTACTGTAAAAACTGTACCTAACCAATAATAGAAAAATAAACATGCCTCACTAACCATGAATTTTAAGCTAATTAGAAATACAGGGAAAAATTATCCGGTATTGCGTTTTTCGATTTGCAAAATCGTAACGCTTTGACAGTTTTAAAACCGCAATAGCAGGATCTCTGGGTTTTCGTCGTTTCACACACTAAATTCTTTCTATTGTTTTTGCTGTCGACCAAGGCATTCGGAATAATATTAAACACCTCAATGTTTCAATATAATGATTTGTGTTAAAATATTTGAAAAAGAAGATATTCTTTAACTAATTATTATCATCCTGCTAACCGAGAAGCGCCTCGTAAATAAAGTATGACCACTTGTATTGTTTTGAAGTAAACATATTCAATTGAATCGAATGCTTTACAGAAGTCCACCAAAGCTCAACAAATTTCAGGGCTAAATAAAGTTACTTTTTCCATTGGTAATCTCATTGAAAACAGGTGATTCCATATACAGGGCGAGTCAACGATTGGATGAAGTAGGTTTGTGCCTTTTCGGTGAAATTAACAAAGAAACTATATTTATTGTTTGATACAGTTTATTTTTACGCAGATTTTAAAAATATTTAGGACTCTACAGGGTGAGCCAAAAAAGTAGGACAGCATAAAGTTGTATTTTTTTAAATAGAACACCCTATATACGAATCGTATTTTCGATTTAGCTTATAATTTTAAATCTTTTTTATTAAGGGTTTACTATAACAAAACTTTATAGTTTCTGAGATAATTAAGTTTAAAGAAAAAAAGTCACATTTTCAAGCATCAATTCAATCCTAAATAACGTTTTCAATTTTGTGACAAATATATTCAAATTTGGAATTTAGCAAGGCCAAGGATAAGTTAACATAATTTTTACCTAATATTTGCAATAAAAGCTACAGGGTGTTGAACACATCGGCTCAAATTTGAACAAGTTTAAATGAATAAATATCTTTTTTTTAAATGGTACACCCTGTATATTTTCATGTTATTTAATAGAGTAATAAAAACCCTAAAAGTTTTGTACAATATATCCTATACCTATTTATAATAGTTTTTGAGATATTTCAGTTTTTCTTATTTTCCATACTTTTTTACAGAAATAGTCTTCATTATCATAGTAGCCATGTAAAATAATAAAAAGAAACTACAGAAACAAACAGAATGTGGTTAAATATGATGAAATACATTATTCGTTATATTATAACGGCAATAGTTTAATTAAACATAATGTGAAAAAATTAACACAACAATAACGACAAGGCAAATACATATTTACTTTTATACTAAATTGAAACAAAAAAATTACCTATTAAATACTGAGATTAATTATTTCTTTTTAATAAGTGTTCGAATAAACGACCCTCTTGTGCAATGCACAAATTTAGTCTTTTTTGCAGATTTTCTCGGACCTTGGACAAAATTAGTGGCGTTATTGTTCTACAGGTATCCCTAATCCTGTTTCGCATATCTTCCGCTGTTGTTGGTGGATTAACATACACCTTATTTTTAATATAACCCCATAGGAAGAAATCTAATGGGGTGATGTCGCAAGACCTTGGTGGCCACTCAATGAAACCCCCACGTCCAATCCATTTTTGCGGATATCGTTGGTCCAAAAACGCACGAATTTCACGATGGTAATGCGGAGACGCACCATCGTGCTGGAACCACATACTGTCGAGCTCATCCCTATCGAGATCTTGAAGCAGTTGGGGTAGTTCTTCTTGTAGAAAGTTCAGGTAACTATGGCCATTTAGTGGTTCATTAAAAAAGTGGGGTTCAATAATTCGATTATGATGAATACCACACCAAACATTTAATGACCAATGGTTTTGATGTTGCACCTCTCTAATCCAAAATGGGTTTTCTGTGGCATAATAATGCATGTTGCGTCTATTTACGGCACCGTTACTTCTAAAAGTAGCATCATCACTAAACATTACCTTGCATAATAAATTTGGATTTAATTGAATCTCCGCATTTATTGTACGACAAAAGTTTACACGACTTTCAAAATCCTGTCCATGCAATTCTTGGTGTAATTCCATGTGATATGGATGATACCTATATTTCTTGGTAGTACAATTAGCGGTGGATTGTGATGTTTCACATAATGCTGCTAACTGACGGCTACCAATATAAGGATTTTCCGGAACATTTAACAATACTTGTAGTTCTTTTTCTTCATTAGTTACTGGTTTGTTGACCACTTTACGTTTTGGATAATCAACAGTACCAGAAGAATCAAATCTTTGCATTAAGTTTTGAAAAGTATGGGTATTAGGCTGGCGTCGATCAGGATACTTCTTTTTGTAAATTCTTTGAGCAAGAAGGTAATTTTTTTGAGCCTCTCCTATTGTATAAATCATATCTATTAACTCATTCTTTGGAAAATTCATTTTACAATATAAGATGAATGCAAAAAAAAACCAAACGACACTACATAAAAACCAAAAGAAGCGATTGCGGTTATAAATTTGACACACAGAAAAATGTTCTTTTACATTGTTTTTGCCATGGCTACTACGATAATGAAGACTATTTCTGTAAAAAAGTATGGAAAATAAGAAAAACTGAAATATCTCAAAAACTATTATAAATATTCATAGGATATATTGAACAAAACTTTTAACGTTTTTATTACTCTATTAAATAACATGAAAATATACAGGGTGTACCATTTAAAAAAAAAGATATTTATTCATTTAAACTTGTTCAAATTTGAGCCGATGTGTTCAACACCCTGTAGCTTTTATTGCAAATATTAGATAAAAATTATGTTAACTTGTCCTTGGCCTTGCTAAATTCCAAATTTGAATATATTTGTCCCAAAATTGAAAACGTTATTTAGGATTGAATTGATGCTTGAAAATGTGACTTTTTTTCTTTAAACTTAATTATCTCAGAAACTATAAAGTTTTGTTATAGTAAACCCTTAATAAAAAAGATTTAAAATTATAAGCTAAAACGAAAATACGATTCGTATATAGGGTATTCTATTTAAAAAAATACAACTTTATGCTGTCCTAGTTTTTTGGCTCACCCTGTAGAGTCCTAAATATTTTTAAAATCTGCGTAAAAATAAACTGTATCAAACAATAAATATAGTTTCTTTGTTAATTTCACCGAAAAGGCACAAACCTACTTCATCCAATCGTTGACTCACCCTGTACTGGTGTCTTCCCTGATTACGACCTGTTCTACAGACTGATATTTGTGTTCAATTTGTTCGTAAATCGGTAATTTTTATAAAAGAAATTTTTGTAACTGATCCAATATGGCACATGAAAAACTTTATATAGATGGATTTTCACTAGGTTTGATGTTTGGAGGTTTTCGAGGTCGCCGATTACCAATCTACAAGTATAATTTAAATATTTCAAATGATTGCCAATGAAAAATTTCATTTTACACGCTTGTGATTAAAATTAACATTCCTAGGCTTTTTGGGGCCGCAGATTACGCATATATGTTTATATTTTAATGTTTTAAGTTGGCGGATCTAATGTGGTTTTTGTAAAATTTCTATTATCTTCGATTTGAAGCGAATTATGCGTTCAAATTATTTTCAAGCAAATTTAGTCTGATTTTAATTCAATTTTAACAATTTTAATTTTTAAGTAAATAAATATTTATCTAGAAATGCAACATTATAATATTAAGAAAATAAAAGAGTTCCTGGTACAAAAATAGTTAGATTAATTGCGAGTTTAATCCCTTTATCGCGTGTCGGTTATTATCACAACATTGCGGCATGCAAAAGGAATATTTTGATGACATCAACGGGCGTAAGGACGAGTAAATTCGAAATTATTAAGTTATATATTTTTTTGGTACAATGACGAGGCTATTGTGTAAATTTATTACTATATTAATCGCGCTTTCGTAATAAACAAAAGAAAACATTTTCAACGATAAATATTTGTTTTTGTTTGTTATTTTCGAAATACAAGGTATCTGGATAATCGGGATATTTGGAGAGATGATTTTAAGTGGTAAAATTAAGACAAATAGATACCTATTAAGTTACAGCCCGTCAAGGTTCAGTTTTATTTCTTATTTTTAAAATCTTGAGATTAGTTTTTAACTTATCAAAATGATATCAAGTTACCTTGATTCAAATTAGATAAAATTAAAAACAATTTTGTTTCATTAGTACAATAATAAAATTATTATACACCCTGTATGTATATATATGTATATATATATATATATATATATATATATATATATATATATATATATATATATATATATATGTTATGTCGGATATTCTCACGGGTGTGATGTGTAATCGAAGATTTTCGGGCATCCCGTGTATGTGCTGAGTCCCTCTCAGGACTGTAAGGCAGCTGACGTTTCGGTGAAATCTCACTCCAAACAACCTAATTGAGTCAATATTCAAAAAGAGAATAAATAGATTTTATAATAAAGGTAGTAATTTCATAAAAAGAAACAAAAATAATACCCAAAAATAACGCTTCCATACATCCCAAAGCGTTCGCATAACTTACGAAACGTATCTAAAAAGGAAAATAATATTATTATATATCACAAAGCTCAAACTTATTGAAAAATAATTTTTCCAAATTAAAACAAAAATTCAAAATGATAAAAAGAGTAATGTCGTATATGAAATTTCATGCAACAACTGTAATTCGGTGTACATAGGGCAAACAAGCCAATATATAAAAAATAGAAATCCAAAAAAATAAAAACGCTGTAAACTCAAAAACTGACACGAGACAATTAAGTAAAATATACAGGGTGATTCAAAAATCGATCACGAAACTTAAGGGGGTGATTCTACTTGACAAAATAAGGGTAGAGCTTCATATAATTTTTTTTCAAAATGTCATTCGTTTTCGAGTTACAAGCCGTCCAAGTTCAAGTTTTTATTTTTTGTTTTTTGAATTACTCGCTTACAGGAAAACCGATTTGACTAATATTTGAAAGATAGGCTAAGTCTTCTGCGCTTCATCATTTTAGTAACAATTCACATTGATTGTTTGCCGCTAGAGGGCACTTTACCTACATTGAAAATTGTTTTTTTGTCATAATTTTTTAGTGTTGACAGCTACAGTAGTTTTTGGCATAATTTCTGAAAGACTGATGCCAGGCCTTTAAAAAAGGTGCTCTTTATTTACATCGCTAAACCCAACGGTTTAGACGTAAATCACCCTTAAAAATTAAGTGGTAAATTTACTTTTCTCATTTCATTACCACCAGCTACCAGGTAAATAGCTATCAAAGTATACTAGAGCTGTCAGTTTAACATCAAATAAATTCGCTTTTTAAACTATTTAATTTATAATCTTAAAATAACTAATAATGGCTAATCAGTAAATATTCATATTATGGATTATTGCGATATACATTTAATTGATAAAAATTAATGAAACAGTACTAAACAAACTAAAAAAGATTCTCAAAATGTCCCCCATTTTCTTCCATACATTTCCTAACACTCTTCAAAAAATGTCGCCTAACTCGATGAAAAATTCCTGGTGTTTCTTTAATAATTTGGCACTTTTCGATTATCCTGAAGCGAAGATCCTCGACGTTGATTACTGGAATATCGTACGCCAATTGTTTCAAATGACCCCAAAAGAAAAAATCCATAGGATTAAGGTCTGGTGACCTCGCTGCCCATGCCAATGGTCCACTTCGTCCTATCCATCGCTCAGGATACGTTGCATTCAAATACTGTCGGACACGTATACTAAAGTGGGGCGGAGCTCCGTCTTGGAGGATCCACATGTTGGCCCTTACTTCCAATGGCACATCTTCCAGATACAATGGGAGACGATTTTGGATAAAATCTAAGTATACGTCACCAGTTAATGGGCCATCAAAGAAATGAGGACCAATAAGGTAATCTCCTATTATCCCTGCCCACACATTTAGTGGAAATCTACGCTGATGTTTCGTTTCTACCACATTGTTTGGGTTCTCGTAAGCATATGTGTGGATGTTGTGTAGATTTGTTATGCCATCACGAGTGAAACCAGCTTCGTCAGTGAATAATATGACGCCAATTAATCGATTATGGTGTTCATACTTAGCTAGGATCTGATTGCACATTTCCAACCGTCTCGGCCGATCATCGTCATAAAGAGCCTGCACCTTTTTTGAATGAAACGGGTAGAGTTGTTCTTCTCTTAGTATCCTCCATGAACTAGCCTGACAGAGCCGCACTTCATTCCCAATTTTTCTAGTACTAATACCTGGATTATCTTCAATAATTTCAAGCACTCTTTCTTCTTGTTGCACGTTTCTAGCAGTTCTAGGTCTTCCCCTATTTCCATTATAACTTTTAAAGGAACCACATTCCGCAAGCCTCCTGTGCACACTGGAAAATGTTTGAGCATGAGGGATATTTCTTTCCGGATAACTCTCCATATAATATCTTCTTGCCAACTCTGCATTACCATTTGCTTTTCCATAACAAAAATGGATATCACAATATTCGATATTTGAATATTGGTGATTAGCCATTATTAGTTATTTTAAGATTATAAATTAAATAGTTTAAAAAGCGAATTTATTTGATGTTAAACTGACAGCTCTAGTATACTTTGATAGCTATTTACCTGGTAGCTGGTGGTAATGAAATGAGAAAAGTAAATTTACCACTTAATTTTTAAGGGTGATTTACGTCTAAACCGTTGGGTTTAGCGATGTAAATAAAGAGCACCTTTATTTACATCGCTTATTATGCCAAAAACTACTGTAGCTGTCAACACTAAAAAATTATGACAAAAAAACAATTTTCAATGTAGGTAAAGTGCCCTCTAGCGGCAAACAATCAATGTGAATTGTTACTAAAATGATGAAGCGCAGAAGACTTAGCCTATCTTTCAAATATTAGTCAAATCGGTTTTCCTGTAAGCGAGTAATTCAAAAAACAAAAAATAAAAACTTGAACTTGGACGGCTTGTAACTCGAAAACGAATGACATTTTGAAAAAAAATTATATGAAGCTCTACCCTTATTTTGTCAAGTAGAATCACCCCCTTAAGTTTTGTGATCGATTTTTGAATCACCCTGTATAATAATTTATTTAAATTGAAACTATCCACATGTTTTAGCAAACAGCCACCCTTTTGCCACCTTTAAGTATATCATCCTTAGCTATTAATGCGAGAAGTAAAAACACTATTGAAAAAAGTTAACTTCCCGGCATACAAGTTCAGTATGATTTATAATATTAAAGTGTTTTGTTCTGTCTCCGTTTTGTTTTATTTTGATGTTGTGGAAACTCAATTTATGGTAAGATTAATTTTTAGTTAATATCTATAATAGTAGGGTGTAACGTAATATTTTCTTGTATTATTTGAAAGTACAATGTTTGAAAAGGATAGGGAAGTTCCACCCGAAACGTTACATTGACGTGTGAATATATCTTCCAAACTAAGAAAATTTTGTTGTATTTTAATTATAAAAAAAGGGACTGAAAACCCCAAGAAAACCCTCGATATATATATATATATATATATATATATATATATATATATATATATATATATATATATATATGTATATATAATCTTCTCAATAGTCTTTTTGAAAAATGATCCCCAGAACCTTTTTTACAATACAAAAATCCGCTTTGCTTGAGAAGAGTGTCCCCAGGTTACCAGACTATAGTTTCAGTAAGACATAAATATAGAGTGATAAGCGGTTAACTAAAGTATCCCGCGGTATTACCACAATCAAAAATCTTTTTTCACGTGATTTTCCCAAGTAAACATGAGATTCAAACTAAAACCGAGAAACATCTTTTTTCTCATTTTTAGATGACATAATCTGAATCTTTTTATGAGAAAATAATATTCTTTAAGTTTTTTTAGAATTCATCCTGTATATAGAGAAATGTTCGTTATTTCATGAATTGTAAGAAAATTGTAATTAGAGTGAGTGAATAAGTTTTAAAAAAAACTGCCCAATTTTGTGAGATGCAACATAATGAAGGTATTTAACAGGTAATAAAGACAGTAACCTATGTGCCAAATGTATCGCAAACTTTATCTTTTAATTAAAATAGGATATTTTTTATTTTGGGCACAAAACCTATAACCCTTAAATTTAGTAGTTTATTGAACATTAACGATTTTGATTAGTTTTTTGAGCCCACCCAAAAAAAAAAGAAGAGAACCGAGATTGTTCCTCTGTTAGCAGTTCTGTAACTCATACAATAAGCAGCTGAAATACATAGTATTGATACGGAAATATCAATAGCAATTTTTGATATTAACTCGAGCTTTATAGTCTATTCAAGATCTAGAGAGAGTAATAAATCATTTTTGACTCTGCTTTTCTTCGCAAACTATCTGTGGTCTTTAATCCGGTGTCTTTAGCAAAATCTGTTAGACACATATATTTTTTATGGGAATGGGTTAGAGATTTTATAATCAAAAATACCGGTTTATAATAATATACTATTTGGGTTGGATAACAATAGATATTTGGAAGTGTCAAGTCTTAAAAAGGATTTTAATCATTGTCATAGGCGTTGTAAGGAGGTATCACTAAGTATTTATGGCATAGAATATTAAAATAAAATTAAGTTTTTCAGAGAGATTTCCTATGAGGTTTTTCCCAGCAAAAATTAAATTCTCTGAGCAATTTCCAGAGCTCAGTTCTTTAATTTCAGGTAAAACCCGATCTTCATTGATTTTAGTTCGAATTTTGTCGACGGTTGGGTTCTGTACAAGACTTCTTACTGCAGTTTTCATCTCGTCTTCCTATGACCAAATGTGGCTTGGGAACACTAACAATTCCAGTCCTCTTTTTCTCCTTCAGCATTCGGTAAACAGTACATTTTCCAAATCCTGTCATTTTGGAACACATCTCAACAAAGCTTTTAACATTATTCTGGATATTGCTGTCTTAAGGCATCATAAACATTCATCGTAATAAGTTTTTCGTTGAGGAAAAAAATGCCCTGGTTTAACGATTTTGGAATAAATAAATAGAGGTGGAACCCATATCTTTTGGGCATCTCACTAATCTCAAATAATATATAAAAACAAGCGCAAACAAGATAAATCACTGTAAGGTATACTTTGCTTACTGGCATAAATTAAACTGAACTATGAGAAATTTTATTGTTGCAGTAAATTTATAAAAGTTTATAATATTTAAATATAATTAAATATAATTAGATTTATTGCACTCCTCAGTTATCTGCGGCACTGGAGCAGGTACGTTGGAGATTTCCGTGACAGTTTTATTACTATCTCTAGTTCTTGAATAGAGTATAGGTGTATTAGACATTGGCAAGTACGAAAAGCGACTCAAAAGTAAAGACTTGGTTATACATTCCTGTCCAGGACACCTGTAGCAACTACCCTTTTAGATGAAATTTATAAAGAAGAAAAAGAAAAATGTTTTTCTTCTCTCTCAAGAGAATACATACATATATCAATTGATGTGTGATCAAATGTCCACAACGATCCTGTAATATATTCAACTATAACAACAAAAGATTGAGTAGCATTGTAGCTTTTAAGACTTTTTCTTCGCAAGCAAGCTGTTTGGAATATTATAATAAATATTTTTTTTTATGTAAAACATGTTCTTTATTTAAAAAAATCGTTATTGTAAGCACGATTTTAATTATTTGGTTAAAATCATCCCAACCCTGATGGGAAACAATAATTCCTCTTCCGATTCCAAAACCTCGCTTCTAAGTTTATATCCTCAATTTTCGTGTATGAAGAATGGTTTGTTGACATTTATACCACAAATTATAACAACAATACAATAAGCAGAACAAAACCGAAAAAGTGGAAGATTTAACTTCCAATGCACATACACCCCCTTGCACATGTTTTTGCCATGCCTAGATGAAAATCTGAAAACACAAAAAGTTTTATAACTTCAAAAGAAATGGTCACAGCGTAAAAATTCTAACGGTATCGTAAAATTTAGGAATAAATCTTCAAAAAATCATTCCATTTATCTCCAAAATCCATAAACGTAGGTATTAAACAATATCATAAAAAAGTAAAAAAATTTTGATGATATTTGTACTGTTATAATTTCAAGTGCAAATATTGCAGAACACAAAAACCTAGACAGTTTGAAAGAGTATTGCTTCACCTTTAAAGTGAGCGATAGATCATCCAATTTGGTCCATTTACACCAAAGTTAGACACATTTTTGTAAGAATATATGTTTTTTTTTAAACGCGTCTGTCTAAAAAACTAAACAAAATAGAAAAAAAGTGTAAATAGAAAAAAGACGTGTTTTCATGCAAAGAACATAGATATATAGTTTAAAAAAATCGGAGATTTTATGACATAAAAAATTTCAAAATTGTAAAATTAATAAAAAATATTTTGTTGAAGTTAAAGAGAAACACATTTATTTAACAAAGGGACAATTTTAATTCATATTTACTTTTACTAGGTATTAAGCCTTTTAATGAAAACAAAAATAAATATCAGTCATTCCTAACTAATTAGCGGTATGTTCTTGAAATCCGTATGCATAGAATTCGAAATTTAAACCAATAAATAATGCAAACAAAGAATTTTAACAAAAAAGTAAATATCAATTTGTTAGATAGTATAATTATAGATAATATTAGATTTGCTGATGATACGGCCATTCTTACAGAAAGCATCGAGGATCTCCAAACATTAGTAAATCTAGTCAATGAGGCGAGCTGCCGAAGAGGCCTTAAAATCAACATCTCAAAAACAAAGTGGATGCCTGTTGGAAAGATTAATGTAGATAAATGTCAACTTTGGCTCGATGAAGAGAGGATAGAGCGTGTAAACCATTTCAGATACCTTGGCAGTTGGTTGAATGTGAATGGGGAGTCAGATGAAGAGATAAAAGCTAGGATCGAAATATCGCGTAATGACATGGAAACCAATTCTATGCAACAGGAACCTATCAATGCATATTCGTAAGAGGGTTCTGAGATGCTATGTATGGCCTATTCTGTTATACGGTTGCGAGACATGGACACTAAAAGCCACAACGCTAAACAAACTGGAAGCTTTCGAATTGTGGTGCTATCGTCGAATCCTAAAAATATCATGGGTTTCGCACACTTCCAATGAGGATGTTCTCAGAATGATGGATACAGATCGACTGCTCTTGAACATTATAAAGAGGCGGAAAACAAAATACTTCGGCCACATAATTAGAGGACCTAAATACCATCTACTTCGCCTTATAATACAAGCAAAAGTGGAAGGAAAAAGATGGATAGGCCGAAAGAAGCTTTCATGGCTACGTGACATCAGGCAGTGGTGTGATTGCACGGTGGAGGAACTATTTCGCGCTGCAGCCGATAGAGAAAGATTTCAGGAAATTGTAAACATGATGACCACCAACGTCTGAATACGGACATGGCACCTAAAGAAGAAGAAGATAGTATAATAATTATGTCTCAACATTTTTCTCATCAAAGTGGTAACTTTTGCTTTTAATTACAGCCTGGCAGATTAATTTGTTGAGTGTATCTGCCTTGATTTTTTTCCACTCGTCTTTCAAGATTTCCCATAAGTAAGAGACCGATATCGGACGTTGCTTTTGAACAGCTGTTTAATTCATCCTATTACAATTCTATCGGGTTTAAATCTGGGCTCTGTGGTGGCCAATCCATGACTTTAAATATATTCTTTTTTTCAAAACTTTTCAAGTAACTTTTCCAGATATTTACAGTGTGCTTGAGGTCGTTATCATGTTGGAAAGTAAAAGGAGTCCCTACTAGATGAGTACCAAACGGCAATAGTTTCTTGTGCAGAAGTTTTTATAGCCTTACTTTTTCAAGATTCGTTCTACTTTTACAGGGTCACTAACACGGGATCCGACTCACCCCAAGCCTTTACTGAGTCACCTTCATGTATGACATTAAGAACCAAACAATCTTTCAAAAACTTTTCATTTGCTTACACACACACATACACTTTTCTTTTCGATACAAAAACTGCAAAAGCACCTTTTTCTATTGAGCAATGCTTCAATTTTTTTGTTGTCTTGCCTATTTTAATCTTTTTTTTTATATTTACGAATCTTAGCAACGGTTTTTTTAGTAGCAAGTCGTCCAAAAATTCCATTTTCATGAAGTCTCCGATGTACTTATACTTTCAAATTATAATATATTAATTATCATTTTCAAATTTTTATTAATTTGCACAGTTATATCAGAAACATTGAAACGTCTATTATGCAAAGCAGTGTGAACAATATATCTGTCTTCTTTAAGAGTTGTTTTCTTCAGATATTCTCTATTACATCTACGATTAATAGAGCTAGTTTCCTTAATATATTTTCTAACGTTGCAATCAACTTATATTCGACTTTTCTGCAATTTGTTTTTCTTTAACTTCAACAAAATATCGTGTCATGTTTTTCATCAATTTTACAATTTTGAAATTTTTTGTGTATTAAAAATTTTTTGTTAAACTCTATATCTATGTTCTTTGCACAAAAACACGTCTTTTTTCTACCTACATTTTTTTTCTATTTTGTTTGGTTTTTTAAATATGCGCGTTTCAAAAAAAAATATTTTCTTACAAAAATGTGTCTAACTTTGGTGCAAATGGACCAAATTGGATGATCTATCGCTCATTTTAAAGGTGAAGCAATACTCTTTCAAACTGTCTTGGTTTTTGTATTCTGCAATATTTGCACTTGAAATTATAACAGTACAGGGTGAGTCAACGATTGGATGAAGTAGGTTTGTGCCTTTTCGGTGAAATTAACAAAGAAATTATATTTATTGTTTGATACAGTTTATTTTTACGCAGATTTTAAAAATATTTAGGACTCTACAGGGTGAGCCAAAAAACTAGGACAGCATAAAGTTGTATTTTTTTAAATAGAACACCCTATACACGAATCGTATTTTCGATTTAGCTTATAATTTTAAATCTTTTTTATTAAGGGTTTACTATAACAAAACTTTATAGTTTCTGAAATAATTAAGTTTAAAGAATAAAGTCACATTTTCAAGCATCAATTCAATCCTAAATAACGTTTTCAATTTTGTGACAAATATATTCAAATTTGGAATTTAGCAAGGCCAAGGACAAGTTAACATAATTTTTACCTAATATTTGCAATAAAAGCTACAGGGTGTTGAACACATCGGCTCAGATTTGAACAAGTTTAAATGAATAAATATCTTTTTTTTTTTTTAAATGGTACACCCTGTATATTTTCATGTTATTTAATAGAGTAATAAAAACCCTAAAAGTTTTGTTCAATATATCCTATACCTATTTATAATAGTTTTTGAGATATTTCAGTTTTTCTTATTTTCCATACTTTTTTACAGAAATAGTCTTCATTATCATAGTAGCCATGTAAAATAATAAAAAGAAACTACAGAAACAAACAGAATGTGGTTAAATATGATGAAATACATTATTCGTTATTTTACAACGGCAATAGTTTAATTAAACATAATGTGAAAAAATTAACACAAAATAACGACAAGGCAAATACATATTTACTTTTATACTAAATTGAAACAAAAAAATTACCCATTAAATACTGAGATTAATTATTTCTTTTTAATAAGTGTTCGAATAAACGACTCTTCTGCAATGCACAAATTTAGTCTTTTTTGCAGGTTTTCTCGGACCCTGGACAAAATTAGTGGCGTTATTGTTCTACAGGTATCCCTGATCTTGTTTCGCATATCTTCCACTGTTGTTGGTGGATTAACATACACCTTATTTTTAATATAACCCCATAGGAAGAAATCTAATGGGGTGATGTCGCAAGACCTTGGTGGCCACTCAATGAAACCTCCACGTCCAATCCATTTTTGCGAATATCGTTGGTCCAAAAACGCACGAACTTCACGATGGTAATACGGAGGCGTACCATCGTGCTGGAACCACATACTGTCGAGCTCATCCCTATCGAGACCTTGAAGCAGTTGGGGTAGTTCTTCTTGTAGAAAGTTCAGGTAACTATTACCATTTAGTGGTTCATTAAAAAAATGGGGTCCAATAATTCGATTATGATGAATACCACACCAAACATTTAATGACCAGTGGTTTTGATGTTGCACCTCTCTAATCCAAAATGAGTTTTCTATGGCATAATAATGCATGTTGCGTCTATTTACGGCATCGTTACTTCTAAAAGTAGCTTCATCACTAAACATTACCTTGCATAATAAATTTGGATTTAATTGAATCTCCGCATTTATTGTACTACAAAAGTTTACACGACTTTCAAAATCCTGTCCATGCAATTCTTGGTGTAATTCCATGTGATATGGATGATACCTATATTTCTTGGTAGTACGATTAGCGGTGGATTGTGATGTTTCACATAATGCTGCTAACTGACGGCTACTAATATAAGGATTTTCCTGAATATTTAACAATACTTGTAGTTCTTTTTCTTCATTAGTTACTGGTTTGTTGACCACTTTACGTTTTGGATAATCAACAGTACCAGAAGAATCAAATCTTTGCATTAAGTTTTGAAAAGTATGGGTATTAGGCTGGCGTCGATCAGGATACTTCATTTTGTAAATTCCTTGAGCAAGAAGGCAATTTTTTTGAGCCTCTCCTATTGTATAAATCATATCTATTAACTCATTCTTTGGAAAATTCATTTTACAATATAAGATGAATGCAAAGAAAACCAAACTACACTACATAAAAACCAAATGAAGCGATAGCGGTTATAAATTTGACACACAGAAAAATGTTCTTTTACATTGTTTTTGCCATGGCTACTATGATAATGAAGATTATTTCTGTAAAAAAGTATGGAAAATAAGAAAAATTGAAATATCTCAAAAACTATTATAAATAGGTATAGGATATATTGAACAAAACTTTTAGGGTTTTTATTACTCTATTAAATAACATGAAAATATACAGGGTGTACCACTTAAAAAAAGATATTTATTCATATAAACTTGTTCAAATTTGAGCCGATGTGTTCAACACCCTGTAGCTTTTATTGCAAATATTAGGTAAAAATTATGTTAACTTGTCCTTGGCATTGCTAAATTCCAAATTTGAATATATTTGTCACAAAATTGAAAACGTTATTTAGGATTGAATTGATGCTTGAAAATGTGACTTTTTTTCTTTAAACTTAATTATCTCAGAAACTATAAAGTTTTGTTATAGTAAACTCTTAATAAAAAAGATTTAAAATTATAAGCTAAATCGAAAATACGATTCGTATATAGGGTGTTCTATTTAAAAAAATACAACTTTATGCTGTCCTAGTTTTTTGGATCACCCTGTAGAATCCTAAATATTTTTAAAATCTGCGTAAAAATAAACTGTATCATACAATAAATATAGTTTCTTTGTTAATTTCACCGAAAAGGCATAAACTTTCTTCATCCAATCGTTGACTCACCCTGTACAAATATCATTAAAATTTTTTCAATTTTTTTACTTGTTTATGATATTGTTTAATACCTATGTTTATGGGTTTTGGAGATAAATGTAACGTTTTTTTGAAGATTTATATCTAAATTTTAAGATCCCGTTGGAATTTGCACGCTACGACCATCTCTTTTGAAGTTATAATACTTTTTGTGTTTCCAGATTTTCATCTAGGCATGGCAAAAACATGTGCAAGGGAGTGTATGTGAATTGGAAGTTAAATACTCTACTTTTTCGGTTTTGTTCTGCTTATTGTATTGTTGTTATAATTTGTGGTATAAATGTCAACAAACCATTCTTCATAGAGGAAAATTGAGGATATAAACTTAGACGCGAGGCTTTGGAATCGGAAGAGGAATTATTGTTTCCCATCAGGGTTGGGTTGATTTTAACCAAATAATTAAAATCATACTTAAATAACGATTTTTTTAAATAAAGAACATGTTTTAAATAAAAGAAAATATTTATTATAATAATCCAAACAACTTGCTTGCGAAGAAAGTCTTAATAGAGCTACAATGCTAGTCAATCTTTTGTTGTTATAGTTGAACATATTACAGGGTCGTTGTGGACATTTGACCACACATCAATTGATATATTTATGTATTCTCCTGAGAGAGAAGAAAAACATTTTTCTTCTTCTTCTTTATATCGAGTTTAACAGTGAAATTTGTTTAGTTTATCTGGTCATAAATTCGAATTGTCTGGTAAATTAGATATTTAATAACACCAACAAGGAAACCGAGCCCATGCTTCCTTATACAGAATTATCTCTATGTTTACTTACTGCAAGTTTAAGAACAACGTGTAATCCAATGAAAAAATGATCACAAATTACACTGACAACATGTCGATCACAAAAACAATACTTAATAGGTCAAATCACAATCTTAAATTAAAAGAGAAATTTCTAAAGTACTTTTTCACAACGCAATTCTTAACGTATAACCACTTCAAAGCATTTTATTGTTTTAAAACCATCGGTACCATTTTAGGGTACGAGTACCACATCGGTACCACTTTAAAAAGATAATATAACCTAAATATCTTCGCGTGTTTAGATTTCACCCGTGCTGTGTTATGATTCGGACATGTAGGAACGGTGCGTGGTACGACAATGGTTCTTGGGTACTAAAATGCGGTGCCCGTACAATGGTACTTCTTTCCTGCTGTCAGCGTGTTAGGTAAGTACTGCTATGGCTCGCAGGAGTTTTGTAGCGGTGTTGCCAATTGGAGGAATATTTTTGAGTAATTAAGATTTTTGGATAGGGTTCTTCAAGAAAGCTTTGCTTTTCCTGTCGCCATTTTGTCAGGAAAATTGCCTTTATCATTAAATAAACAAAATTAGCTCATTATATATATATATATATATATATATATATATATATATATATATATATATATATATATATATATACGTTCAAATTAGAAAATGCGGAGACCTTAAAAGTAATGAAGGAACTACTGGTCGGAAATATGATTACAAACCTGTTTCGAACTTGTTGTGACTCGTCAGGGTATTCTATCTTGGTATAATGCATCATGACGCGTCACACCCTATTTACATTTTATTTTCACCGCCACGTGACCATATGACTGTTCCTACAATATTGTTAGTGGATGTTGCTCTTGTGTTTCTGAGTGCACTGTCTAGATGGCGCTGTTGTGTTTCACCTGATGTTTTCTTTGCATGAAAATAGTGGACTATGCATTTTTTAGGCCACCACCAGCACTCAGGGATTTTAAGAGAAGCTTTAAGAGTGTTTTAGGTATCTGCAAAAACTTTTATGGCCACCTAGGACTCAGGGATTTTAAGAGAAGCTTAAAAAGTGTTTTAAGTATCTGCAAAAACTTCATGGTTCAACAATTATAACTCTAACAATTTATTTTAAGGGTGTACATCCACTGATGTTAAAAATAGAAATTTCCTTGTTATTTTAAAATTCACTATGCATTTTTAAGGGCACCCAGCACTCAGGGATTTTAAGAGAAGCTTTAATAGAGTTTTAGGTATCTGCAAAAAATTCATAGTTCATCAATTATAACGCTTACAATTTATTTTAAGGGTATACATTAACTGATGTTAAAAATAGAAATTTTATTGTTATTTTAAAATTCACTATGCATTTTCAAGGGCACCTACCACTCAGGGATTTTAAGAGAAGCTTTAAAAGTGTTTTAGATCTCTGTAAAAAATTCATAGTTCAACAATTATAACGCTAACAATTTATTTTAAGGGTGTACATCCACTGACGTTAAAAAAAGAAATTTTCTTGTTAATTTAAAAATTCACTATACATTTTCAAGGCCACCCAGCACTCAGGGATTTTAAGAGAAGCTTTAAGAGTGTTTTAGTTATCTGCAAAAACTTCATAGTTCAACAATTATAACGCTAACAATTTATTTTAAGGGTGTACATCCACTGACGTTAAAAAAAGGAATTTTCTTGTTAATTTAAAAATTCACTATACACTTTCAAGGCCACCTAGCACTCGGGGATTTTAAGAGAAGCTTTAAAAGTGTTTTAGGTATATGTAAAAAATTCATAGTTCAACAATTATAACGCTAACAATTTAATTTAAGGGTGCACATCCACTGACGTTAAAAAAGGAAATTTTCTTGTTAATTTAAAAATTCACTATACATTTTCAAGGCCACCCAGCACTCAGGGATTTTAAGAGAAACTTTAAGAGTGTCTTAGGGACCTGCAAAAAGATTCATAGTTCAACAATTATAACGCTAACAATTTATTTTAAGGGTGTACATCCACTGACGTTAAAAAAAGAAATTTGCTTGTTATTCTAAAATTCACTATGCATTTTCAAGGGCACCCAGCACTCAGGGATTTTAAGAGAAGCTTTAGAAGAGTTTTAAGTATCTGTAAAAAATTCATAGTTCAACAATTATAACGCTAACAATTTATTTTAAGGGTGTACATCCACTAACGTTAAAAAAATAAATTTGCTTGTTATTTTAAAATTCACTATGCATTTTCAAGGGCACCCAGCACTCAGGGATTTTAAGAGAAGCTTTAAAAGTGTTTTAGGTATCTGTAAAAAATTCATAGTTCAACAATTATAACGCAAACAATTTATTTTAAGGGTGTACATCCACTGACGTTAAAAAAAGAAATTTTCTTGTTAATTTAAAAATTCACTATACATTTTCAAGGCCACCCAATACTCAGGGATTTTAAGAGAAGCTTTAAGAGTGTCCTAGGGATCTGCAAAAAAATTCATAGTTCAACAATTATAACGCTAACAATTTATTTTAAGGGTGTACATCCACTGACGTTAAAAAAAGAAATTTGCTTGTTATTCTAAAATTCACTATGCATTTTCAAGGGCACCCAGCACTCAGGGATTTTAAGAGAAGCTTTAGAAGTGTTTTAGGTATCTGTAAAAAATTCATAGTTCAACAATTATAACGCTAACAATTTATTTTAAGGGTGTACATCCACTGAAGTTAAAAAAAAAATTTCTTATTAATTTAAAAATTCACTATGCATTTTCAAGGGCACCTAGCACTTAGGGATTTTAAGAGAAGCTTTAGAAGTGTTTTAGGTATCTGTAAAAAATTCATAGTTCAACAATTATAACGCTAACAATTTATTTTAAGGGTGTACATCCACTGAAGTTAAAAAAAAATTTCTTATTAATTTAAAAATTCACTATACATTTTCAAGGCCACCCAGCACTCAGGGATTTTAAAAGAAGCTTTAAGAGTATTTTAGGTATCTGCAAAAACTTCATAATTCAACAATTATAACGCTAACAATATATTTTAAGAGTGTACATCCACTGACGTTAAAAAAAGAAATTTTCCTGTTAATTCAAAAATTCTCTATACATTTTCAAGGCCACCCAGCACTCAGGGATTTCAAGAGAAGCTTTAAAAGTGTTTTAGGTATCTGTAAAAAATTCATAGTTCAACAATTATAACGCCTACAATTTATTTTAAGGGTGTACATCCACTGACGTTAAAAAAAGAAATTTTCTTGTTAATTCAAAAATTCTCTATACATTTTCAAGGCCACCCAGCACTCAGGGATTTCAAGAGAAGCTTTAAAAGTGTTTTAGGTATCTGTAAAAACTTCATAATTCAACAATTATAACGCTAACAATATATTTTAAGAGTGTACATCCACTGACGTTAAAAAAAGAAATTTTCTTGTTAATTCAAAAATTCTCTATACATTTTCAAGGCCACCCAGCACTCAGGGATTTCAAGAGAAGCATTAAAAGTGTTTTAGGTATCTGTAAAAAATTCATAGTTCAACAATTATAACGCTTACAATTTATTTTAAGAGTGTACATCCACTGACGTTAAAAAAAGAAATTTTCTTGTTAATTTAAAAATTCACTATACATTTTCAAGGCCACCCAGCACTTAAGGATTTTAAGAGAAGCTTTAAGAGTGTTTTAGGTATCTGCAAAAACTTCATAATTCAACAATTATAACGCTAACTATATATTTTAAGGGTGTACATCCACTGACGTTAAAAAAAGAAATTTTCTTGTTAATTTAAAAATTCACTATACATTTTCAAGACCACCCAGCACTCAGGGATTTTAAGAGAAGCTTTAAAAGTGTTTTAGGTATCTGTAAAAAATTCATAGTTCAACAATTATAACGCTAGCAATTTATTTTAAGGGTGTACATCCACTGACGTTAAAAAAAGAAATTTTCTTGTTAATTTAAAAATTCACTATACACTTTCAAGGCCACCTAGCACTCAGGGATTTTAAGAGAAGCTTTAAAAGTGTTTTAGGTATCTGTAAAAAAATCATAGTTCAACAATTATAACGCTAGCAATTTATTTTAAGGGTGTACATCCACTGACGTTAAAAAAAGAAATTTTCTTGTTAATTTAAAAATTCACTATACATTTTCAAGGCCACCCGGCACTCAGGGATTTTAAGAGAAGCTTTAAGAGTGTTTTAGTTATCTGCAAAAACTTCATAGTTCAACAATTATAACGCTAACAATTTAATTTAAGGGTGCACATCCACTGACGTTAAAAAAGGAAATTTTCTTGTTAATTTAAAAATTCACTATACATTTTCAAGGCCACCCAGCACTCAGGGATTTTAAGAGAAACTTTAAGAGTGTCTTAGGGACCTGCAAAAAGATTCATAGTTCAACAATTATAACGCTAACAATTTATTTTAAGGGTGTACATCCACTGACGTTAAAAAAAGAAATTTGCTTGTTATTCTAAAATTCACTATGCATTTTCAAGGGCACCCAGCACTCAGGGATTTTAAGAGAAGCTTTAGAAGAGTTTTAAGTATCTGTAAAAAATTCATAGTTCAACAATTATAACGCTAACAATTTATTTTAAGGGTGTACATCCACTAACGTTAAAAAAATAAATTTGCTTGTTATTCTAAAATTCACTATGCATTTTCAAGGGCACCCAGCACTCAGGGATTTTAAGAGAAGCTTTAAGAGTGTCCTAGGGATCTGCAAAAAAATTCATAGTTCAACAATTATAACGCTAACAATTTATTTTAAGGGTGTACATCCACTGACGTTAAAAAAAGAAATTTGCTTGTTATTCTAAAATTCACTATGCATTTTTAAGGGCACCCAGCACTCAGGGATTTTAAGAGAAGCTTTAAAAGTGTTTTAGGTATCTGTAAAAAATTCATAGTTCAACAATTATAACGCTAACAATTTATTTTAAGGGTGTACATCCACTAACGTTAAGAAAAGAAATTTGCTTGTTATTCTAAAATTCACTATGCATTTTCAAGGGCACCTAGCACTTAGGGATTTTAAAGAAGCTTTAGAAGTGTTTTAGGTATCTGTAAAAAATTCATAGTTCAACAATTATAACGCTAACAATTTATTTTAAGGGTGTACATCCACTGAAGTTAAAAAAAAAATTTCTTATTAATTTAAAAATTCACTATACATTTTCAAGGCCACCCAGCACTCAGGGATTTTAAAAGAAGCTTTAAGAGTATTTTAGGTATCTGCAAAAACTTCATAATTCAACAATTATAACGCTAACAATATATTTTAAGAGTGTACATCCACTGACGTTAAATAAAGAAATTTTCCTGTTAATTCAAAAATTCTCTATACATTTTCAAGGCCACCCAGCACTCAGGGATTTCAAGAGAAGCTTTAAAAGTGTTTTAGGTATCTGTAAAAAATTCATAGTTCAACAATTATAACGCTAGCAATTTATTTTAAGGGTGTACATCCACTGACGTTAAAAAAAGAAATTTTCTTGTTAATTTAAAAATTCACTATACACTTTCAAGGCCACTTAACACTCAGGGATTTTAAGAGAAGCTTTAAAAGTGTTTTAGGTATCTGTAAAAAATTCATAGTTCAACAATTATAACGCTAGCAATTTATTTTAAGGGTGTACATCCACTGACGTTAAAAAAAGAAATTTTCTTGTTAATTTAAAAATTCACTATACATTTTCAAGGCCACCCGGCACTCAGGGATTTTAAGAGAAGCTTTAAGAGTGTTTTAGTTATCTGCAAAAACTTCATAGTTCAACAATTATAACGCTAACAATTTAATTTAAGGGTGCACATCCACTGACGTTAAAAAAGGAAATTTTCTTGTTAATTTAAAAATTCACTATACATTTTCAAGGCCACCCAGCACTCAGGGATTTTAAGAGAAACTTTAAGAGTGTCTTAGGGACCTGCAAAAAGATTCATAGTTCAACAATTATAACGCTAACAATTTATTTTAAGGGTGTACATCCACTAACGTTAAAAAAATAAATTTGCTTGTTATTCTAAAATTCACTATGCATTTTCAAGGGCACCCAGCACTCAGGGATTTTAAGAGAAGCTTTAAAAGTGTTTTAGGTATCTGTAAAAAATTCATAGTTCAACAATTATAACGCAAACAATTTATTTTAAGGGTGTACATCCACTGACGTTAAAAAAAGAAATTTTATTGTTAATTTAAAAATTCACTATACATTTTCAAGGCCACCCAGTACTCAGGGATTTTAAGAGAAGCTTTAAGAGTGTCTTAGGGATCTGCAAAAAAATTCATAGTTCAACAATTATAACGCTAACAATTTATTTTAAGGGTGTACATCCACTGACGTTAAAAAAAGAAATTTGCTTGTTATTCTAAAATTCACTATGCATTTTCAAGGGCACCCAGCACTCAGGGATCTTAAGAGAAGCTTTAGAAGAGTTTTAAGTATCTGTAAAAAATTCATAGTTCAACAATTATAACGCTAACAATTTATTTTAAGGGTGTACATCCACTAACGTTAAAAAAAGAAATTTTCTTGTTATTCTAAAATTCACTATGCATTTTCAAGGGCACCCAGCACTCAGGGATCTTAAGAGAAACTTTATAAGAGTTTTAAGTATCTGTAAAAAATTCATAGGTCAACAATTATAACGCTAGCAATTTATTTTAAGGGTGTACATCCACTGACGTTAAAAAAGGAAATTTTCTTGTTAATTTAAAAATTCACTATACATTTTCATGGCCACCCAGCACTCAGGGATTTTAAGAGAAGATTTAAGAGTGTTTTAGGTATCTGTAAAAAATTCATAGTTCAACAATTATAACGCTAGCAATTTATTTTAAGGGTGTACATCCACTGACGTTAAAAAAAGAAATTTTCTTGTTAATTTAAAAATTCACTATACATTTTCAAGGCCACCCAGCACTCAGGGATTTTAAGAGATGCTTTAAGAGTGTTTTAGTTATCTGCAAAAACTTCATAGTTCAACAATTATAACGCTAACAATTTATTTTAAGGGTGTACATCCACTGACGTTAAAAAAAGGAATTTTCTTGTTAATTTAAAAATTCACTATACACTTTCAAGGCCACCTAGCACTCAGGGATTTTAAGAGAAACTTTAAGAGTGTCTTAGGGACCTGCAAAAAGATTCATAGTTCAACAATTATAACGCTAACAATTTATTTTAAGGGTGTACATCCACTGACGTTAAAAAAAGAAATTTGCTTGTTATTCTAAAATTCACTATGCATTTTCAAGGGCACCCAGCACTCAGGGATTTTAAGAGAAGCTTTAGAAGAGTTTTAAGTATCTGTAAAAAATTCATAGTTCAACAATTATAACGCTAACAATTTATTTTAAGGGTGTACATCCACTAACGTTAAAAAAATAAATTTGCTTGTTATTCTAAAATTCACTATGCATTTTCAAGGACACCCAGCACTCAGGGATTTTAAGAGAAGCTTTAAGAGTGTCCTAGGGATCTGCAAAAAAATTCATAGTTCAACAATTATAACGCTAACAATTTATTTTAAGGGTGTACATCCACTGACGTTAAAAAAAGAAATTTGCTTGTTATTCTAAAATTCACTATGCATTTTTAAGGGCACCCAGCACTCAGGGATTTTAAGAGAAGCTTTAAAAGTGTTTTAGGTATCTGTAAAAAATTCATAGTTCAACAATTATAACGCTAACAATTTATTTTAAGGGTGTACATCCACTAACGTTAAGAAAAGAAATTTGCTTGTTATTCTAAAATTCACTATGCATTTTCAAGGGCACCTAGCACTTAGGGATTTTAAGAGAAGCTTTAGAAGTGTTTTAGGTATCTGTAAAAAATTCATAGTTCAACAATTATAACGCTAACAATTTATTTTAATGGTGTACATCCACTGAAGTTAAAAAAAAAATTTCTTATTAATTTAAAAATTCACTATACATTTTCAAGGCCACCCAGCACTCAGGGATTTTAAAAGAAGCTTTAAGAGTATTTTAGGTATCTGCAAAAACTTCATAATTCAACAATTATAACGCTAACAATATATTTTAAGAGTGTACATCCACTGACGTTAAATAAAGAAATTTTCCTGTTAATTCAAAAATTCTCTATACATTTGCAAGGCCACCCAGCACTCAGGGATTTCAAGAGAAGCTTTAAAAGTGTTTTAGGTATCTGTAAAAAATTCATAGTTCAACAATTATAACGCCTACAATTTATTTTAAGGGTGTACATCCACTGACGTTAAAAAAGAAATTTTCTTGTTAATTCAAAAATTCTCTATACATTTTCAAGGCCACCCAGCACTCAGGGATTTCAAGAGAAGCTTTAAAAGTGTTTTAGGTATCTGTAAAAACTTCATAATTCAACAATTATAACGCTAACAATATATTTTAAGAGTGTACATCCACTGACGTTAAAAAAGAAATTTTCTTGTTAATTCAAAAATTCTCTATACATTTTCAAGGCCACCCAGCACTCAGGGATTTCAAGAGAAGCTTTAAAAGTGTTTTAGGTATCTGTAAAAAATTCATAGTTCAACAATTATAACGCTTACAATTTATTTTAAGAGTGTACATCCACTGACGTTAAAAAAAGAAATTTTCTTGTTAATTTAAAAATTCACTATACATTTTCAAGGCCACCCAGCACTTAAGGATTTTAAGAGAAGCTTTAAGAGTGTTTTAGGTATGTGCAAAAACTTCATAATTCAACAATTATAACGCTAACTATATATTTTAAGGGTGTACATCCACGGACGTTAAAAAAAGAAATTTTCTTGTTAATTTAAAAATTCACTATACATTTTCAAGGCCACCCAGCACTCAGGGATTTTAAGAGAAGCTTTAAAAGTGTTTTAGGTATCTGTAAAAAATTCATAGTTCAACAATTATAACGCTAGCAATTTATTTTAAGGGTGTACATCCACTGACGTTAAAAAAAGAAATTTGCTTGTTATTCTAAAATTCACTATGCATTTTCAAGGGCACCCAGCACTCAGGGATTTTAAGAGAAGCTTTAGAAGAGTTTCAAGTATCTGTAAAAAATTCATAGTTCAACAATTATAACGCTAACAATTTATTTTAAGGGTGTACATCCACTGACGTTAAAAAAAGAAATTTTATTGTTAATTTAAAAATTCACTATACATTTTCAAGGCCACCCAGTACTCAGGGATTTTAAGAGAAGCTTTAAGAGTGTCTTAGGGATCTGCAAAAAAATTCATAGTTCAACAATTATAACGCTAACAATTTATTTTAAGGGTGTACATCCACTGACGTTAAAAAAAGAAATTTGCTTGTTATTCTAAAATTCACTATGCATTTTCAAGGGCACCCAGCACTCAGGGATCTTAAGAGAAGCTTTAGAAGAGTTTTAAGTATCTGTAAAAAATTCATAGTTCAACAATTATAACGCTAACAATTTATTTTAAGGGTGTACATCCACTAACGTTAAAAAAAGAAATTTTCTTGTTATTCTAAAATTCACTATGCATTTTCAAGGGCACCCAGCACTCAGGGATCTTAAGAGAAACTTTATAAGAGTTTTAAGTATCTGTAAAAAATTCATAGGTCAACAATTATAACGCTAGCAATTTATTTTAAGGGTGTACATCCACTGACGTTAAAAAAGGAAATTTTCTTGTTAATTTAAAAATTCACTATACATTTTCATGGCCACCCAGCACTCAGGGATTTTAAAAGAAGATTTAAGAGTGTTTTAGGTATCTGTAAAAAATTCATAGTTCAACAATTATAACGCTAGCAATTTATTTTAAGGGTGTACATCCACTGACGTTAAAAAAAGAAATTTTCTTGTTAATTTAAAAATTCACTATACATTTTCAAGGCCACCCAGCACTCAGGGATTTTAAGAGATGCTTTAAGAGTGTTTTAGTTATCTGCAAAAACTTCATAGTTCAACAATTATAACGCTAACAATTTATTTTAAGGGTGTACATCCACTGACGTTAAAAAAAGGAATTTTCTTGTTAATTTAAAAATTCACTATACACTTTCAAGGCCACCTAGCACTCAGGGATTTTAAGAGAAGCTTTAAAAGTGTTTTAGGTATCTGTAAAAAGTTCATAGTTCAACAATTATAACGCTAACAATTTAATTTAAGGGTGCACATCCACTGACGTTAAAAAAGGAAATTTTCTTGTTAATTTAAAAATTCACTATACATTTTCAAGGCCACCCAGCACTCAGGGATTTTAAGAGAAACTTTAAGAGTGTCTTAGGGACCTGCAAAAAAAATTCATAGTTCAACAATTATAACGCTAACAATTTATTTTAATGGTGTACATCCACTGACGTTAAAAAAAGAAATTTGCTTGTTATTCTAAAATTCACTATGCATTTTCAAGGGCACCCAGCACTCAGGAATTTTAAGAGAAGCTTTAGAAGTGTTTTAGGTATCTGTAAAAAATTCATAGTTCAACAATTATAACGCTAACAATTTATTTTAAGGGTGTACATCCACTAACGTTAAGAAAAGAAATTTGCTTGTTATTCTAAAATTCACTATGCATTTTCAAGGGCACCTAGCACTTAGGGATTTTAAGAGAAGCTTTAGAAGTGTTTTAGGTATCTGTAAAAAATTCATAGTTCAACAATTATAACGCTAACAATTTATTTTAAGGGTGTACATCCACTGAAGTTAAAAAAAAATTTTCTTGTTAATTTAAAAATTCACTATACATTTTCAAGGCCACCCAGCACTCAGGGATTTTAAGAGAAGCTTTAAGAGTATTTTAGGTATCTGCAAAAACTTCATAGTTCAACAATTATAACGCTAACAATTTATTTTAAGGGTGTACATCCACTGACGTTAAAAAAAGAAATTTTCTTGTTAATTTAAAAATTCACTATACACTTTCAAGGCCACCTAGCACTCAGGGATTTTAAGAGATGCTTTAAGAGTGTTTTAGTTATCTGCAAAAACTTCATAGTTCAACAATTATAACGCTAACAATTTATTTTAAGGGTGTAGATCCACTGACGTTAAAAAAATAAATTTTCTTGTTAATTTAAAAATTCACTATACATTTTCAAGGCCACCCAGTACTCAGGGATTTTAAGAGAAGCTTTAAGAGTGTCTTAGGGATCTGCAAAAAAATTCATAGTTCAACAATTATAACGCTAACAATTTATTTTAAGGGTGTACATCCACTGACGTTAAAAAAAGAAATTTGCTTGTTATTCTAAAATTCACTATGCATTTTCAAGGGCACCCAGCACTCAGGGATTTTAAGAGAAGCTTTAAAAGTGTTTTAGGTATCTGTAAAAAATTCATAGTTCAACAATTATAACGCTAACAATTTATTTTAAGGGTGTACATCCACTAACGTTAAGAAAAGAAATTTGCTTGTTATTCTAAAATTCACTATGCATTTTCAAGGGCACCTAGCACTTAGGGATTTTAAGAGAAGCTTTAGAAGTGTTTTAGGTATCTGTAAAAAATTCTTAGTTCAACAGTTATAACGTTAACAATTTATTTTAAGGGTGTACATCCACTGAAGTTAAAAAAAAAATTTCTTGTTGATTTAAAAATTCACTATACATTTTCAAGGCCACCCAGCACTTAAGGATTTTAAGAGAAGCTTTAAGAGTGTTTTAGGTATCTGCAAAAACTTCATAATTCAACAATTATAACGCTAACTATATATTTTAAGGGTGTACATCCATTGACGTTAAAAAAAGAAATTTTCTTGTTAATTTAAAAATTCACTATACATTTTCAAGGCCACCCAGCACTCAGGGATTTTAAGAGAAGCTTTAAAAGTGTTTTAGGTATCTGTAAAAAGTTCATAGTTCAACAATTATAACGCTAACAATTTATTTTAATGGTGTACATCCACTGACGTTAAAAAAAGAAATTTGCTTGTTATTCTAAAATTCACTATGCATTTTCAAGGGCACCCAGCACTCAGGAATTTTAAGAGAAGCTTTAGAAGTGTTTTAGGTATCTGTAAAAAATTCATAGTTCAACAATTATAACGCTAACAATTTATTTTAAGGGTGTACATCCACTAACGTTAAGAAAAGAAATTTGCTTGTTATTCTAAAATTCACTATGCATTTTCAAGGGCACCTAGCACTTAGGGATTTTAAGAGAAGCTTTAGAAGTGTTTTAGGTATCTGTAAAAAATTCATAGTTCAACAATTATAACGCTAACAATTTATTTTAAGGGTGTACATCCACTGAAGTTAAAAAAAAATTTTCTTGTTAATTTAAAAATTCACTATACATTTTCAAGGCCACCCAGCACTCAGGGATTTTAAGAGAAGCTTTAAGAGTATTTTAGGTATCTGCAAAAACTTCATAGTTCAACAATTATAACGCTAACAATTTATTTTAAGGGTGTACATCCACTGACGTTAAAAAAAGAAATTTTCTTGTTAATTTAAAAATTCACTATACACTTTCAAGGCCACCTAGCACTCAGGGATTTTAAGAGATGCTTTAAGAGTGTTTTAGTTATCTGCAAAAACTTCATAGTTCAACAATTATAACGCTAACAATTTATTTTAAGGGTGTAGATCCACTGACGTTAAAAAAATAAATTTTCTTGTTAATTTAAAAATTCACTATACATTTTCAAGGCCACCCAGTACTCAGGGATTTTAAGAGAAGCTTTAAGAGTGTCTTAGGGATCTGCAAAAAAATTCATAGTTCAACAATTATAACGCTAACAATTTATTTTAAGGGTGTACATCCACTGACGTTAAAAAAAGAAATTTGCTTGTTATTCTAAAATTCACTATGCATTTTCAAGGGCACCCAGCACTCAGGGATTTTAAGAGAAGCTTTAAAAGTGTTTTAGGTATCTGTAAAAAATTCATAGTTCAACAATTATAACGCTAACAATTTATTTTAAGGGTGTACATCCACTAACGTTAAGAAAAGAAATTTGCTTGTTATTCTAAAATTCACTATGCATTTTCAAGGGCACCCAGCACTCAGGGATCTTAAGAGAAACTTTATAAGAGTTTTAAGTATCTGTAAAAAATTCATAGGTCAACAATTATAACGCTAGCAATTTATTTTAAGGGTGTACATCCACTGACGTTAAAAAAGGAAATTTTCTTGTTAATTTAAAAATTCACTATACATTTTCAAGGCCACCCAGCACTCAGGGATTTTAAGAGAAGCTTTAAGAGTATTTTAGGTATCTGCAAAAACTTCATAGTTCAACAATTATAACGCTAACAATTTATTTTAAGGGTGTACATCCACTGACGTTAAAAAAAGAAATTTTCTTGTTAATTTAAAAATTCACTATACACTTTCAAGGCCACCTAGCACTCAGGGATTTTAAGAGATGCTTTAAGAGTGTTTTAGTTATCTGCAAAAACTTCATAGTTCAACAATTATAACGCTAACAATTTATTTTAAGGGTGTAGATCCACTGACGTTAAAAAAATAAATTTTCTTGTTAATTTAAAAATTCACTATACATTTTCAAGGCCACCCAGTACTCAGGGATTTTAAGAGAAGCTTTAAGAGTGTCTTAGGGATCTGCAAAAAAATTCATAGTTCAACAATTATAACGCTAACAATTTATTTTAAGGGTGTACATCCACTGACGTTAAAAAAAGAAATTTGCTTGTTATTCTAAAATTCACTATGCATTTTCAAGGGCACCCAGCACTCAGGGATTTTAAGAGAAGCTTTAAAAGTGTTTTAGGTATCTGTAAAAAATTCATAGTTCAACAATTATAACGCTAACAATTTATTTTAAGGGTGTACATCCACTAACGTTAAGAAAAGAAATTTGCTTGTTATTCTAAAATTCACTATGCATTTTCAAGGGCACCCAGCACTCAGGGATCTTAAGAGAAACTTTATAAGAGTTTTAAGTATCTGTAAAAAATTCATAGGTCAACAATTATAACGCTAGCAATTTATTTTAAGGGTGTACATCCACTGACGTTAAAAAAGGAAATTTTCTTGTTAATTTAAAAATTCACTATACATTTTCATGGCCACCCAGCACTCAGGGATTTTAAAAGAAGATTTAAGAGTGTTTTAGGTATCTGTAAAAAATTCATAGTTCAACAATTATAACGCTAGCAATTTATTTTAAGGGTGTACATCCACTGACGTTAAAAAAAGAAATTTTCTTGTTAATTTAAAAATTCACTATACATTTTCAAGGCCACCCAGCACTCAGGGATTTTAAGAGATGCTTTAAGAGTGTTTTAGTTATCTGCAAAAACTTCATAGTTCAACAATTATAACGCTAACAATTTATTTTAAGGGTGTACATCCACTGACGTTAAAAAAAGGAATTTTCTTGTTAATTTAAAAATTCACTATACACTTTCAAGGCCACCTAGCACTCAGGGATTTTAAGAGAAGCTTTAAAAGTGTTTTAGGTATCTGTAAAAAGTTCATAGTTCAACAATTATAACGCTAACAATTTAATTTAAGGGTGCACATCCACTGACGTTAAAAAAGGAAATTTTCTTGTTAATTTAAAAATTCACTATACATTTTCAAGGCCACCCAGCACTCAGGGATTTTAAGAGAAACTTTAAGAGTGTCTTAGGGACCTGCAAAAAAAATTCATAGTTCAACAATTATAACGCTAACAATTTATTTTAATGGTGTACATCCACTGACGTTAAAAAAAGAAATTTGCTTGTTATTCTAAAATTCACTATGCATTTTCAAGGGCACCCAGCACTCAGGAATTTTAAGAGAAGCTTTAGAAGTGTTTTAGGTATCTGTAAAAAATTCATAGTTCAACAATTATAACGCTAACAATTTATTTTAAGGGTGTACATCCACTAACGTTAAGAAAAGAAATTTGCTTGTTATTCTAAAATTCACTATGCATTTTCAAGGGCACCTAGCACTTAGGGATTTTAAGAGAAGCTTTAGAAGTGTTTTAGGTATCTGTAAAAAATTCATAGTTCAACAATTATAACGCTAACAATTTATTTTAAGGGTGTACATCCACTGAAGTTAAAAAAAAATTTCTTGTTAATTTAAAAATTCACTATACATTTTCAAGGCCACCCAGCACTCAGGGATTTTAAGAGAAGCTTTAAGAGTATTTTAGGTATCTGCAAAAACTTCATAGTTCAACAATTATAACGCTAACAATTTATTTTAAGGGTGTACATCCACTGACGTTAAAAAAAGAAATTTTCTTGTTAATTTAAAAATTCACTATACACTTTCAAGGCCACCTAGCACTCAGGGATTTTAAGAGATGCTTTAAGAGTGTTTTAGTTATCTGCAAAAACTTCATAGTTCAACAATTATAACGCTAACAATTTATTTTAAGGGTGTAGATCCACTGACGTTAAAAAAATAAATTTTCTTGTTAATTTAAAAATTCACTATACATTTTCAAGGCCACCCAGTACTCAGGGATTTTAAGAGAAGCTTTAAGAGTGTCTTAGGGATCTGCAAAAAAATTCATAGTTCAACAATTATAACGCTAACAATTTATTTTAAGGGTGTACATCCACTGACGTTAAAAAAAGAAATTTGCTTGTTATTCTAAAATTCACTATGCATTTTCAAGGGCACCCAGCACTCAGGGATTTTAAGAGAAGCTTTAAAAGTGTTTTAGGTATCTGTAAAAAATTCATAGTTCAACAATTATAACGCTAACAATTTATTTTAAGGGTGTACATCCACTAACGTTAAGAAAAGAAATTTGCTTGTTATTCTAAAATTCACTATGCATTTTCAAGGGCACCTAGCACTTAGGGATTTTAAGAGAAGCTTTAGAAGTGTTTTAGGTATCTGTAAAAAATTCTTAGTTCAACAGTTATAACGTTAACAATTTATTTTAAGGGTGTACATCCACTGAAGTTAAAAAAAAAATTTCTTGTTGATTTAAAAATTCACTATACATTTTCAAGGCCACCCAGCACTTAAGGATTTTAAGAGAAGCTTTAAGAGTGTTTTAGGTATCTGCAAAAACTTCATAATTCAACAATTATAACGCTAACTATATATTTTAAGGGTGTACATCCATTGACGTTAAAAAAAGAAATTTTCTTGTTAATTTAAAAATTCACTATACATTTTCAAGGCCACCCAGCACTCAGGGATTTTAAGAGAAGCTTTAAAAGTGTTTTAGGTATCTGTAAAAAGTTCATAGTTCAACAATTATAACGCTAACAATTTATTTTAATGGTGTACATCCACTGACGTTAAAAAAAGAAATTTGCTTGTTATTCTAAAATTCACTATGCATTTTCAAGGGCACCCAGCACTCAGGAATTTTAAGAGAAGCTTTAGAAGTGTTTTAGGTATCTGTAAAAAATTCATAGTTCAACAATTATAACGCTAACAATTTATTTTAAGGGTGTACATCCACTAACGTTAAGAAAAGAAATTTGCTTGTTATTCTAAAATTCACTATGCATTTTCAAGGGCACCTAGCACTTAGGGATTTTAAGAGAAGCTTTAGAAGTGTTTTAGGTATCTGTAAAAAATTCATAGTTCAACAATTATAACGCTAACAATTTATTTTAAGGGTGTACATCCACTGAAGTTAAAAAAAAATTTTCTTGTTAATTTAAAAATTCACTATACATTTTCAAGGCCACCCAGCACTCAGGGATTTTAAGAGAAGCTTTAAGAGTATTTTAGGTATCTGCAAAAACTTCATAGTTCAACAATTATAACGCTAACAATTTATTTTAAGGGTGTACATCCACTGACGTTAAAAAAAGAAATTTTCTTGTTAATTTAAAAATTCACTATACACTTTCAAGGCCACCTAGCACTCAGGGATTTTAAGAGATGCTTTAAGAGTGTTTTAGTTATCTGCAAAAACTTCATAGTTCAACAATTATAACGCTAACAATTTATTTTAAGGGTGTAGATCCACTGACGTTAAAAAAATAAATTTTCTTGTTAATTTAAAAATTCACTATACATTTTCAAGGCCACCCAGTACTCAGGGATTTTAAGAGAAGCTTTAAGAGTGTCTTAGGGATCTGCAAAAAAATTCATAGTTCAACAATTATAACGCTAACAATTTATTTTAAGGGTGTACATCCACTGACGTTAAAAAAAGAAATTTGCTTGTTATTCTAAAATTCACTATGCATTTTCAAGGGCACCCAGCACTCAGGGATTTTAAGAGAAGCTTTAAAAGTGTTTTAGGTATCTGTAAAAAATTCATAGTTCAACAATTATAACGCTAACAATTTATTTTAAGGGTGTACATCCACTAACGTTAAGAAAAGAAATTTGCTTGTTATTCTAAAATTCACTATGCATTTTCAAGGGCACCTAGCACTTAGGGATTTTAAGAGAAGCTTTAGAAGTGTTTTAGGTATCTGTAAAAAATTCTTAGTTCAACAGTTATAACGTTAACAATTTATTTTAAGGGTGTACATCCACTGAAGTTAAAAAAAAATTTTCTTGTTGATTTAAAAATTCACTATACATTTTCAAGGCCACCCAGCACTTAAGGATTTTAAGAGAAGCTTTAAGAGTGTTTTAGGTATCTGCAAAAACTTCATAATTCAACAATTATAACGCTAACTATATATTTTAAGGGTGTACATCCATTGACGTTAAAAAAAGAAATTTTCTTGTTAATTTAAAAATTCACTATACATTTTCAAGGCCACCCAGCACTCAGGGATTTTAAGAGAAGCTTTAAAAGTGTTTTAGGTATCTGTAAAAAATTCATAGTTCAACAATTATAACGCTTACAATTTATTTTAAGGGTGTACTTCCACTGACGTTAAAAAAAGAAATTTTCTTGTTAATTTAAAAATTCACTATACATTTTCAAGGCCACCCAGCACTTAAGGATTTTAAGAGAAGCTTTAAAAGTGTTTTAGGTATCTGTAAAAAATTCATAGTTCAACAATTATAACGCTAGCAATTTATTTTAAGGGTGTACATCCACTGACGTTAAAAAAAGAAATTTTCTTGTTAATTTAAAAATTCACTATACACTTTCAAGGCCACCTAGCACTCAGGGATTTTAAGAGAAGCTTTAAAAGTGTTTTAGGTATCTGTAAAAAATTCATAGTTCAACAATTATAACGCTAGCAATTTATTTTAAGGGTGTACATCCACTGACGTTAAAAAAAGAAATTTTCTTGTTAATTTAAAAATTCACTATACATTTTCAAGGCCACTCGGCACTCAGGGATTTTAAGAGAAGCTTTAAGAGTGTTTTAGTTATCTGCAAAAACTTCATAGTTCAACAATTATAACGCTAACAATTTATTTTAAGGGTGTTCATCCAGTGACGTTAAAAAAAGGAATTTCCTTGTTAATTTAAAAATTCACTATACACTTTCAAGGCCACCTAGCACTCGGGGATTTTAAGAGAAGCTTTAAAAGTGTTTTAGGTATCTGTAAAAAATTCATAGTTCAACAATTATAACGCTAACAATTTAATTTAAGGGTGCACATCCACTGACGTTAAAAAAGGAAATTTTCTTGTTAATTTAAAAATTCACTATACATTTTCAAGGCCACCCAGCACTCAGGGATTTTAAGAGAAACTTTAAGAGTGTCTTAGGGACCTGCAAAAAGATTCATAGCTCAACAATTATAACGCTAACAATTTATTTTAAGGGTGTACATCCACTGACGTTAAAAAAAGAAATTTGCTTGTTATTCTGAAAATTCACTATGCATTTTCAAGGGCACCCAGCACTCAGGGATTTTAAGAGAAGCTTTAGAAGAGTTTTAAGTATCTGTAAAAAATTCATAGTTCAACAATTATAACGCTAACAATTTATTTTAAGGGTGTACATCCACTAACGTTAAAAAAATAAATTTGCTTGTTATTCTAAAATTCACTATGCATTTTCAAGGGCACCCAGCACTCAGGGATTTTAAGAGAAGCTTTAAAAGTGTTTTAGGTATCTGTAAAAAATTCATAGTTCAACAATTATAACGCAAACAATTTATTTTAAGGGTGTACATCCACTGACGTTAAAAAAAGAAATTTTATTGTTAATTTAAAAATTCACTATACATTTTCAAGGCCACCCAGTACTCAGGGATTTTAAGAGAAGCTTTAAGAGTGTCTTAGGGATCTGCAAAAAAATTCATAGTTCAACAATTATAACGCTAACAATTTATTTTAAGGGTGTACATCCACTGACGTTAAAAAAAGGAATTTGCTTGTTATTCTAAAATTCACTATGCATTTTCAAGGGCACCCAGCACTCAGGGATCTTAAGAGAAGCTTTAGAAGAGTTTTAAGTATCTGTAAAAAATTCATAGTTCAACAATTATAACGCTAACAATTTATTTTAAGGGTGTACATCCACTAACGTTAAAAAAAGAAATTTTCTTGTTATTCTAAAATTCACTATGCATTTTCAAGGGCACCCAGCACTCAGGGATCTTAAGAGAAACTTTATAAGAGTTTTAAGTATCTGTAAAAAATTCATAGGTCAACAATTATAACGCTAGCAATTTATTTTAAGGGTGTACATCCACTGACGTTAAAAAAGAAATTTTCTTGTTAATTTAAAAATTCACTATACACTTTCAAGGCCACCTAGCACTCAGGGATTTTAAGAGAAGCTTTAAAAGTGTTTTAGGTATCTGTAAAAAATTCATAGTTCAACAATCATAACGCTAACAATTTAATTTAAGGGTGTACATCCACTGATGTTAAAAATAAAAATTTTCTTGTTATTTTAAAATTCACTATGCATTTTTGAGGCCACCCAGCACTCAGGGATTTTAAGAGAAGCTTTAAGAGTGTCTTAGGGATCTGCAAAAAAATTCATAGTTCAACAATTATAACGCTAACAATTTATTTTAAGGGTGTACATCCACTGACGTTAAAAAAAGGAATTTTCTTGTTAATTTAAAAATTCACTATACACTTTCAAGGCCACCTAGCACTCAGGGATTTTAAGAGAAGCTTTAAAAGTGTTTTAGGTATCTGTAAAAAATTCATATTTCAACAATTATAACGCTAACAATTTAATTTAAGGGTGCACATCCACTGACGTTAAAAAAGGAAATTTTCTTGTTAATTTAAAAATTCACTATACATTTTCAAGGCCACCCAGCACTCAGGGATTTTAAGAGAAACTTTAAGAGTGTCTTAGGGACCTGCAAAAAGATTCATAGTTCAACAATTATAACGCTAACAACTTATTTTAAGGGTGTACATCCACTGACGTTAAAAAAAGAAATTTGCTTGTTATTCTAAAATTCACTATGCATTTTCAAGGGCACCCAGCACTCAGGGATCTTAAGAGAAGCTTTATAAGAGTTTTAAGTATCTGTAAAAAATTCATAGTTCAACAATTATAACGCTAACAATTTATTTTAAGGGTGTACATCCACTAACGTTAAAAAAATAAATTTGCTTGTTATTCTAAAATTCACTATGCATTTTCAAGGGCACCCAGCACTCAGGGATTTTAAGAGAAGCTTTAAAAGTGTTTTAGGTATCTGTAAAAAATTCACAGTTCAACAATTATAACGCAAACAATTTATTTTAAGGGTGTACATCCACTGACGTTAAAAAAAGAAATATTCTTGTTAATTTAAAAATTCACTATACATTTTCAAGGCCACCCAGTACTCAGGGATTTTAAGAAAAGCTTTAAGAGTGTCTTAGGGATCTGCAAAAAAATTCATAGTTCAACAATTATAACGCTAACAATTTATTTTAAGAGTGTATATCCACTGACGTTAAAAAAAGAAATTTGCTTGTTATTCTAAAATTCACTATGCATTTTCAAGGGCACCCAGCACTCAGGGATTTTAAGAGAAGCTTTGAAAGTGTTTTAGGTATCTGTAAAAAATTCATAGTTCAACAATTATAACGCTAACAATTTATTTTAAGGGTGTACATCCACTAACGTTAAGAAAAGAAATTTGCTTGTTATTCTAAAATTCACTATGCATTTTCAAGGGCACCTAGCACTTAGGGATTTTAAGAGAAGCTTTAGAAGTGTTTTAGGTATCTGTAAAAAATTCATAGTTCAACAATTATAACGCTAACAATTTATTTTAAGGGTGTACATCCACTGAAGTTAAAAAAAAATTTTCTTGTTAATTTAAAAATTCACTATACATTTTCAAGGCCACCCAGCACTCAGGGATTTTAAGAGAAGCTTTAAGAGTATTTTAGGTATCTGCAAAAACTTCATAATTCAACAATTATAACGCTAACAATATATTTTTAGAGTGTACATCCACTGACGTTAAAAAAGAAATTTTCTTGTTAATTCAAAAATTCTCTATACATTTTCAAGGCCACCCAGCACTCAGGGATTTCAAGAGAAGCTTTAAAAGTGTTTTAGGTATTTGTAAAAAATTCATATTTCAACAATTATAACGCTTACAATTTATTTTAAGGGTGTACATCCACTGACGTTAAAAAAAGAAATTTTCTTGTTAATTTAAAAATTCACTATACATTTTCAAGGCCACCCAGCACTTAAGGATTTTAAGAGAAGCTTTAAGAGTGTTTTAGGTATCTGCAAAAACTTCATAATTCAACAATTATAACGCTAACTATATATTTTAAGGGTGTACATCCACTGACGTTAAAAAAAGAAATTTTCTTGTTAATTTAAAAATTCACTATACATTTTCAAGGCCACCCAGCACTCAGGGATTTTAAGAGAAGCTTTAAAAGTGTTTTAGGTATCTGTAAAAAATTCATAGTTCAACAATTATAACGCTAGCAATTTATTTTAAGGGTGTACATCCACTGACGTTTAAAAAGGAAATTTTCTTGTTAATTTAAAAATTCACTAAACACTTTCAAGGCCACCTAGCACTCAGGGATTTTAAGAGAAGCTTTAAAAGTGTTTTAGGTATCTGTAAAAAATTCTTAGTTCAACAATTATAACGCTAGCAATTTATTTTAAGGGTGTACATCCAATGACGTTAAAAAAAGAAATTTTCTTGTTAATTTAAAAATTCACTATACATTTTCAAGGCCACCCAGCACTCAGGGATTTTAAGAGAAGCTTTAAGAGTGTTTTAGTTATCTGCAAAAACTTCATAGTTCAACAATTATAACGCTAACAATTTATTTTAAGGGTGTACATCCACTGACGTTAAAAAAAGGAATTTTCTTGTTAATTTAAAAATTCACTATACACTTTCAAGGCCACCTAGCACTCAGAGATTTTAAGAGAAGCTTTAAAAGTGTTTTAGGTATCTGTAAAAAATTCATAGTTCAACAATTATAACGCTAACAATTTAATTTAAGGGTGCACATCCACTGACGTTAAAAAAGGAAATTTTCTTGTTAATTTAAAAATTCACTATACATTTTCAAGGCCACCCAGCACTCAGGGATTTTAAGAGAAACTTTAAGAGTGTCTTAGGGACCTGCAAAAAGATTCATAGCTCAACAATTATAACGCTAACAATTTATTTTAAGGGTGTACATCCACTGACGTTAAAAAAAGAAATTTGCTTGTTATTCTAAAATTCACTATGCATTTTCAAGGGCACCCAGCACTCAGGGATCTTAAGAGAAACTTTATAAGATTTTTAAGTATCTGTAAAAAATTCATAGTTCAACAATTATAACGCTAACAATTTATTTTAAGGGTATACATCCACTAACGTTAAAAAAATAAATTTGCTTGTTATTCTAAAATTCACTATGCATTTTCAAGGGCACTCAGCACTCAGGGATTTTAAGAAAAGCTTTAAAAGTTTTTTAGGTATCTGTAAAAAATTCATAGTTCAACAATTATAACGCAAACAATTTATTTTAAGGGTGTACATCCACTGACGTTAAAAAAAGAAAATTTATTGTTAATTTAAAAATTCACTATACATTTTCAAGGCCACCCAGTACTCACGGATTTTAAGAGAAGCTTTAAGAGTGTCTTAGGGATCTGCAAAAAAATTCATAGTTCAACAATTATAACGCTAACAATTTATTTTAAGGGTGTACATCCACTGACGTTAAAAAAAAGGAATTTTCTTGTTAATTAAAAATTCACTATACACTTTCAAGGCCACCTAGCACTCAGGGATTTTAAGAGAAGCTTTAAAAGTGTTTTAGGTATCTGTAAAAAATTCATAGTTCAACAATTATAACGCTAACAATTTAATTTAAGGGTGCACATCCACTGACGTTAAAAAAGGAAATTTTCTTGTTAATTTAAAAATTCACTATACATTTTCAAGGCCACCCAGCACTCAGGGATTTTAAGAGAAGCTTTAAGGGTGTCTTAGGGATCTGCAAAAAAATTCATAGTTCAACAATTATAACGCTAACAATTTATTTTAAGGGTGTACATCCACTAACGTTAAGAAAAGAAATTTGCTTGTTATTCTAAAATTCACTATGCATTTTCAAGGGCACCCAGCACTCAGGGATTTTAAGAGAAGCTTTAAAAGTGTTTTAGGTATCTGTAAAAAATTCATAGTTCAACAATTATAACGCTAACAATTTATTTTAAGGGTGTACATCCACTAACGTTAAGAAAAGAAATTTGCTTGTTATTCTAAAATTCACTATGCATTTTCAAGGGCACCTAGCACTTAGGAATTTTAAGAGAAGCTTTAGAAGTGTTTTAGGTATCTGAAAAAATTCATAGTTCAACAATTATAACGCTAACAATTTATTTTAAGGGTGTACATCCACTGAAGTTAAAAAAAAATTTTCTTGTTAATTTAAAAATTCACTATACATTTTCAAGGCCACCCAGCACTCAGGGATTTTAAGAGAAGCTCTAAGAGTATTTTAGGTATCTGCAAAAACTTCATAATTCAACAATTATAACGCTAACAATATATTTTAAGAGTGTACATCCACTGACGTTAAAAAAAGAAATTTTCTTGTTAATTCAAAAATTCTCTATACATTTTCAAGGCCACCCAGCACTCAGGGATTTCAAGAGAAGCTTTAAAATTGTTTTAGGTATCTGTAAAAAATTCATAGTTCAACAATTATAACGCTTACAATTTATTTTAAGGGTGTACATCCACTGACGTTAAAAAAAGAAATTTTCTTGTTAATTTGAAAATTCACTATACATTTTCAAGGCCACCCAGCACTTAAGGATTTTAAGAGAAGCTTTAAGAGTGTTTTAGGTATCTGCAAAAACTTCATAATTCAACAATTATAACGCTAACTATATATTTTAAGGGTGTACATCCACTGACGTTAAAAAAGAAATTTTCTTGTTAGTTTAAAAATTCACTATACATTTTCAAGGCCACCCAGCACTCAGGGATTTTAAGAGAAGCTTTAAAAGTGTTTTAGGTATCTGTAAAAAATTCATAGTTCAACAATTATAACGCTAGCAATTTATTTTAAGGGTGTACATCCACTGACGTTTAAAAAGGAAATTTTCTTGTTAATTTAAAAATTCACTATACACTTTCAAGGCCACCTAGCATTCAGGGATTTTAAGAGAAGCTTTAAAAGTGTTTTAGGTATCTGTAAAAAATTTTTAGTTCAACAATTATAACGCTAGCAATTTATTTTAAGGGTGTACATCCAATGACGTTAAAAAAAGAAATTTTCTTGTTAATTTAAAAATTCACTATACATTTTCAAGGCCACCCAGCACTCAGGGATTTTAAGAGAAGCTTTAAGAGTGTTTTAGTTATCTGCAAAAACTTCATAGTTCAACAATTATAACGCTAACAATTTATTTTAAGGGTGTACATCCACTGACGTTAAAAAAAGGAATTTTCTTGTTAATTTAAAAATTCACTATACACTTTCAAGGCCACCTAGCACTCAGAGATTTTAAGAGAAGCTTTAAAAGTGTTTTAGGTATCTGTAAAAAATTCATAGTTCAACAATTATAACGCTAACAATTGAATTTAAGGGTGCACATCCACTGACGTTAAAAAAAGAAATTTGCTTGTTATTCTAAAATTCACTATGCATTTTCAAGGGCACCCAGCACTCAGGGATCTTAAGAGAAACTTTATAAGATTTTTAAGTATCTGTAAAAAATTCATAGTTCAACAATTATAACGCTAACAATTTATTTTAAGGGTATACATCCACTAACGTTAAAAAAATAAATTTGCTTGTTATTCTAAAATTCACTATGCAATTTTCAAGGGCACCCAGCACTCAGGGATTTTAAGAGAAGCTTTAAAAGTGTTTTAGGTATCTGTAAAAAATTCATAGTTCAACAATTATAACGCAAACATTTTATTTTAAGGGTGTACATCCACTGACGTTAAAAAAATAAATTTTATTGTTAATTTGAAAAATTCACTATACATTTTCAAGGCCACCCAGTACTCAGGGATTTTAAGAGAAGCTTTAAGAGTGTCTTAGGGATCTGCAAAAAAATTCATAGTTCAACAATTATAACGCTAACAATTTATTTTAAGGGTGTACATCCACTGACGTTAAAAAAAGAAATTTGCTTGTTATTCTAAAATTCACTATGCATTTTCAAGGGCACCCAGCACTCAGGGATTTTAAGAGAAGCTTTAAAAGTGTTTTAGGTATCTGTAGAAAATTCATAGTTCAACAATTATAACGCTAACAATTTATTTTAAGGGTCTACATCCACTAACGTTAAGAAAAGAAATTTGCTTGTTATTCTAAAATTCACTATGCATTTTCAAGGGCACCCAGCACTCAGGGATTTTAAGAGAAGCTTTAAA
>JASJET010000276.1:0-63782 GCA_034092305.1 Diaprepes abbreviatus
ACACAAACTTCCCACAAAATTCAAACACGCCTCATACACGCCTCTCACTCGCCTAACACACGCCTCACACAAGCCTCACACCCGCTCTACACACGTTTCACACACGCCTCACACACGCTTCACACACGCTTCACACACGCCTCACACACGCCTCACACACGCCTCACACACGCCTCACACACGACTCACATACGCCTCACACAATCCTCACACCCGCTCCACACACGTCTCACACCCGCTCCTCTCACACGCCTCACGCACACGTCTCACACGCCTCTCACACGCCTCACACACGCCTCACACACGCCTCACACACGCCTCACACACGCCTCACACACGCCTCACACACGCCCCACACACGCCTCACACACGCCTCACACACGCCTCACACACGCCTCACACACGCCTCACACACGCCTCACACACGCCTCACACACGCCTCACACACGCCTCACACACGCCTCACACACGCCTCACACACGCCTCACACACGCCTCACACACACCTCACACACACCTTACACACACCTCACACAAACTTCCACAAAATTCAAACAAGCCTCATACACGCCTCTCACTCGCCTAACACACGCCTCACACAAGCCTCACACCCGCTCTACACACGTTTCACACACGCCTCACACACGCTTCACACACGCTTCACACACGCCTCACACACGCCTCACACACGCCTCACACACGCCTCACATACGCCTCACACACACCTCACACACGCCCCACGCACACCTCTCACACGACTCTCACACGCCTCACACATGCCTCACACAATCCTCACACCCGCTCCACACACGCCTCACACCCGCTCCTCTCACACACCTCTCACACGCCTCTCACGCGCCTCTCACACGCCTCTCACGCGCCTCTCACGCGCCTCACACACGCCTCACACACGCCTCACACACGCCTCACACACGCCTCACACACGCCTCACACAAGCCTCACACACGCCTCACATCCGCCTGACACACGCCTCACACACGCCTCTCACACGCCTCTCACGCGCCTCTCACACGCCTCTCACGCGCCTTTCACGCGCCTCACACACGCCTCACACACGCCTCACACACGCCTCACACAATCCTCACACCCGCTCCACACACGCCTCACGCACGCGTCTCACACGCCTCTCACACGCCTCACACACGCCTCACACACGCCTCACACACGCCTCACACACGCCTCACACGCCTCACACACGCCTCACACACGCCTCACACACGCCTCACACACGCCTCACACACGCCTCACACACGCCTCACACACGCCTCACATACGCCCCACACACGCCTCACATACGCCTCACACAAGCATCACACACGCTTCACACACGCCTCACATACGCCTCACATATGTCACACACGCCTCACACACGCCTCACACACGCCTCACACACGCCTCACACACGCCTCACACACGCCTCACACACGCCTCACACACGCCTCACACACGCCTCACACTCGCCTTACACACGCCTCACACACACCTCACACAAACTTCACACACAACTCACACACACCTCACACACCCCTCACACACACCTCACACAAACCTCACACACGCCTCACACTCACCTCACACACACCTCATACACACCTCACACAGGCCTCATACAGGCCTCACACGCAACTCACACACGCCTCACACACACCTCAAACACACCTAACACAAACCTCTCACATGCCTCACACACGTCTCACACACACACACCTCACACACGCCTCACCCACGCCTCACACACGCCTCACACACGAATCACACACACCTCAAACACACCTCACACACACCTCACACTCACCTCACACACCTAACACACACCTCTCACATGCCTCACACACGTCTCACACACACACCTCAGACACGCCTCACACAAGCCTCACACACGCCTCGCACACACCTCACACACACCTTACACACACCTCACACAAACTTCCCACAAAATTCAAACAAGCCTCATACACGCCTCTCACTCGCCTAACACACGCCTCACACAAGCCTCACACCCGCTCTACACACGTTTCACACACGCCTCACACACGCTTCACACACGCTTCACACACGCCTCACACACGCCTCACACACGCCTCACACACGCCTCACATACGCCTCACACACACCTCACACACGCCCCACGCAAACCTCTCACACGACTCTCACACGCCTCACACATGCCTCACACAATCCTCACACCCGCTCCACACACGCCTCACACCCGCTCCTCTCACACACCTCTCACACGCCTCTCACGCGCCTCTCACACGCCTCTCACGCGCCTCTCACGCGCCTCACACACGCCTCACACACGCCTCACACACGCCTCACACACGCCTCACACACGCCTCACACAAGCCTCACACAAGCCTCACACACGCCTCACATCCGCCTGACACACGCCTCACACACGCCTCTCACACGCCTCTCACGCGCCTCTCACACGCCTCTCACGCGCCTTTCACGCGCCTCACACACGCCTCACACACGCCTCACACACGCCTCACGCACACCTCTCACACGACTCTCACACGCCTCACACACGCTTCACACAATCCTCACACCCGCTCCACACACGCCTCACACCCGCTCCTCTCACACGCCTCACGCACGCGTCTCACACGCCTCTCACACGCCTCACACACGCCTCACACACGCCTCTCACGCGCCTCTCACACGCCTCTCACGCGCCTCTCACGCGCCTCACACACGCCTCACACACGCCTCACACACGCCTCACACACGCCTCACACACGCCTCACACAAGCCTCACACAAGCCTCACACACGCCTCACATCCGCCTGACACACGCCTCACACACGCCTCTCACACGCCTCTCACGCGCCTCTCACACGCCTCTCACGCGCCTTTCACGCGCCTCACACACGCCTCACACACGCCTCACACACGCCTCACGCACACCTCTCACACGACTCTCACACGCCTCACACACGCTTCACACAATCCTCACACCCGCTCCACACACGCCTCACACCCGCTCCTCTCACACGCCTCACGCACGCGTCTCACACGCCTCTCACACGCCTCACACACGCCTCACACACGCCTCACACACGCCTCACACACGCCTCACACTCGCCTCCCACACACCTCACACAAACTTCACACACAACTCACACACACCTCACACACCCCTCACACACACCTCACACACACCTCACACACCTCACACACACCTCACACTCACCTCACACCCACATCACACACACCTTACACACACATCAAACACACTTCACACGCGCACAGAGAGAGAGAGAGAGAGAGAGAGAGAGAGAGAGATCAATTCCAAATTAAAAATCGAAAAATAAAATTTTTATCAAAGACTTCTAAAAGTGCGCTAAAAAGTGAAAAATAACTATAAATTTTTATATGAAATTGAAATTTTTGAAGTCGGCGCCAAATTATTTCTAAATGAAATAAATAACTACTAATATATACAAATTATTGTAAGAAACCAATTACAAATAAAGTATTTTTAATCTGTTTATCAAATTTTGTCTGGTATTGAGTTGGCGCCGACTTCAAAAATTTTAATTTCAAATAAAAATTTATAATTATTTTTCACTTTTTATCACACTTTTAGAAGTCGATTCAATTTTTTTATAAAAATTTTATAATTTCTTTAATCTTTCCATATTCTTCGAAATAAAATGAAAAATTAATGTTTAAGAAGTGACAGAGGAAAAAAAATTAACTAAAATCAAACCGTCTCTTAAAAAAGTTCTTATATATTTTTATTGAAAGTAAATGCTATATTACTACTAAAACTAGATATAAACTACTTAGAGTAAGAAAGCAATTACAAATAAAGTTAGTTGTAAAATTTACATGAGTTTTATGTGTGACTGTTTTAATATTCTATGGTCTAAGTTACCTTTTTTTTTTGTTATCCACATTTCTTATTAAATAATTTGGCGCCGACTTCAAAAATTTTTAGCTTTTTTTTGGAGGAGGTTTTTTTTTAAATTACATTTTTAATTTTGAAATCATCACGAAATTAACGATTAAGATGGAAATGAAAACTACTTATTTTTAGTAGTCGGTTAGAACAAGGCTGATGTTTAAATCTTTATTGGCGAAGTGTGTTCACCTTTATTTTAAATATTTAATGCATTAACTTTAAATATCGATATTTCTACTAGAATATATTAACATGGAAAAAATTATTTTTTAAGGTTCCTGGGTTGATTCGTTTCGTATTTGTTGCTTTTGTGGTTTCAAAATTTGGATAATTTAATTGCTGCAGTATTTCACAATCTTTCTCCTTAACTAAGTTCACCAAACGCTGAACCCTAGAGATCTTTAAATTTTTATGCGCCATTGTACATTCGAAAGTTCGGAACTCCAACTAAAAAACTAGAAATGGACTAAATATTACAGCATAATTTATAAAGTAACTTTAGTACAGGGTCCTGCAACAGTGCGTGTAACGAATTTTGTTTAAGTTCATGTTTAAATATTACACACACGCCTCACACACGAATCACACACGCCTCACCCATGCCTCACACACGCCTCACACACACCTCTCACACGCCTCTCACGCGCCTCTCACACGCCTCTCACACGCCTTACACACGCCTCACACACACCTCACACAAACTTCACCTCATACAGGCCTCACACGCAACTCACACACGCCTCACACACACCTCAAACACACCTAACACAAACCCCTCACATGCCTCACACACGTCCCACACACACACACATCTCACACACGCCTCACCCACGCCTCACACACGCCTCACACACGCCTCACACACACCTCAAACACACCTCACACACACCTCACACTCACCTCACACACCTAACACACACCTCTCACATGCCTCACACACGTCTCACACACACACCTCAGACACGCCTCACACAAGCCTCACACACGCCTCGCACACACCTCACACACACCTTACACACACCTCACACAAACTTCCCACAAAATTCAAACACGCCTCATACACGCCTCTCACTCGCCTAACACACGCCTCACACAAGCCTCACACCCGCTCTACACACGTTTCACACACGCCTCACACACGCTTCACACACGCTTCACACACGCCTCACACACGCCTCACACACGCCTCACACACGCCTCACATACGCCTCACACACACCTCACAAACGCCTCACGCACCCCTCTCACACGACTCTCACACGCCTCACACACGCCTCACACACGCCTCACACACGCCTCACACACGCCCCACACACGCCTCACACACGCCTCACACACGCCTCACACACGCCTCACACACGCCTCACACACGCCTCACACACGCCTCTCACACGCCACACGCACGCGTCTCACACGCCTCACATACGCCTCACACAAGCTTCACACACGCTTCACACACGCCTCACATACGCCTCACATATGTCACACACGCCTCACACACGCCTCACACACGCCTCACACACGCCTCACACACGCCTCCCACACGCCTCACACACGCCTCACACACGCCTCACACACGCCTCACACACGCCTCACACACGCCTCACACACGCCTCACACACGCCTCACACACGCCTCACACACGCCTCACACACGCCTCACACACGCCTCACACACGCCTCACACACGCCTCACACAAGCCTCACACACGCCTCACACACGCCTCACACACGCCACACGCACGCGTCTCACACGCCTCACACGCCTCACACACGCCTCACAAACGCCACACACACGCCTCTCACACGCCTCTCACACGCCTCTCACGCGCCTCTCACGCGCCTCTCACACGCCTCTCACGCGCCTCTCACGCGCCTAACACACGCCTCACACACGCCTCTCACACGCCTCACACACGCCTCACACACGCCTCACACACGACTCACACACGCCTCACACACGCCTCATACACGCCTCACGCACGCCTCATACACGCCTCACGCACACCTCTCACACGCCTCACACACGCCTCTCACACGCCACACGCACGCGTCTCACACGCCTCTCACACGCCTCACACACGCCTCACACACGCCTCACACACGCCTCACACACGCCACACACGCCTCTCACACGCCTCTCACGCGCCTCACACACGCCTCACACACGCCTCACACACGCCTCACGCACACCTCTCACACGACTCTCACACGCCTCACACACGCCTCACACAATCCTCACACCCGCTCCACACACGCCTCACACCCGCTCCTCTCACACGCCTCACGCACGCGTCTCACACGCCTCTCACACGCCTCACACACGCCTCACACACGCCTCATAGACGCCTCACACACGCCCCACACACGCCTCACACACGCCTCACACACGCCTCACACACGCCTCACACACGCCTCACACACGCCTCACACACGCCTCACACACGCCTCACACACGCCTCACACACGACTCACACACGCCTCACACACGCCTCTCACACGCCTCTCACGCGCCTCTCACGCGCCTCTCACGCGCCTCTCACGCGCCTCTCACACGCCTCTCACACGCCTCACACGCGCCTCACTCACGCGTCACACACTTATCACACACACCTCACACACGCCTCACACATGCCTCACACACGCCTCCACACGTTTCACACTCGCCTCACAAACGTTTCATACACGCTTCACACACGCCTCACACACGCCTCACACACGCCCCATACATGCCTAACACACGCCCCTCACACGCCTCACACACGCCTCACAAACGCCCCACTCACGCCTCACACATGCCTCACTCACGCTTCACACACGCCTCACACACGCCTCACACACACACATCTCACACATCACACACACGCCTCCTTCACGCCTCACACATGCCTAACACACGCCCCTCACACGCCTCACACACGCCTCACAAACGCCTCACACTTGCCTCACAAACGCCCCACTCACGCCTCACACAAGCCTCACACACGTATCACTCACGTTTCACACACGCCTCACACACGTTTCACAAACGCCTCACACAGGCCTCACACACGCCTCACTCACGCCTCACACACGCCTCACACACGAATCACACACGCCTCCCATACGCCTCACATACGTCTCGCACGCCTCACACACGCCTCACACACGCCTCACACTCACCTCACACACACCTCACACACACCTAACACAGGCCTCATACAGGCCTCACACGCACCTCACACACGCCTCACACACACCTCAAACACACCTCACACACACCTCACACTCACCTCACACATACCTAACACACACCTCTCACACGTCTCACACACACACCTCACACACGCCTCACACACGCCTCACACACGCCTCACACACGCCTCACACACGCCTCACACAAGCTCACACAAGCCTCCACACGTTTCACACTCGCCTCACAAACGTTTCATACACGCTTCACACACGCCTCACACACGCCTCACACACACACATCTCACACATCACACACACGCCCCCTCACGCCTTACACATGCCTAACACACGCCCCTCACACGCCTCACACACGCCTCACAATCGCCCCACTCACGCCTCACACATGCCTCACTCACGCTTCACACACGCCTCACACACGCCTCACACACACACATCTCACACATCACACACACGCCTCCCTCACGCCTCACACATGCCTAACACACGCCCCTCACACGCCTCACACACGCCTCACAAACGCCTCACACTTGCTTCACAAACGCCCCACTCACGCCTCACACAAGCCTCACACACGTATCACTCACGTATCACACACGCCTCACACACGCCTCACACACGCCTCACAAACGCCCCACTCACGCCTCACACAAGCCTCACACACGTATCACACACGCCTCACACACGCCTCACACACGAATCACACACGCCACACACACGCCTCACACACGCCTCACACACGTTTCACACACGCCTCACACACGTCTCACACACGCCCCACACACGCCTCACACACGCCTCACACACGCCTCACACACGCCTCACACACGCCTCACACTCGCCTCACATACGCCTCACACACACCTCACACAAACTTCACACACAACTCACACACACCTCACACACCTTTCACAAACACCTCACACAAACCTCACACACGCCTCACACTCACCTCACACACACCTCACACACACCTCACACACACCTCACACAGGCCTCATAGAGGCCTCACACGCACCTCACACACGCCTCACACACAACTCAAACGCACCTCACACACACCTCACACACACCTCTCACACGTCTCACACACACACCTCACACACGCCTCTCACCCGCCTCTCACGCGCCTCTCACGCGCCTCTCACGCGCCTCTCACACGCCTCTCACACGCCTCTCACGCGCCTCACACACGCCTCACACACGCCTCACACACGCCTCACACATGCCTCACACACGCCTCACACACGCCTCCACACGTTTCACACTCGCCGCACAAACGTTTCATACACGCTTCACACACGCCTCACACACGCCTCACACACACACATCTCACACATCACACACACGCCTCCCTCACGCCTCACACATGCCTAACACACGCCCCTCACACGCCTCACACACGCCTCACAAACGCTCCACTCACGCCTCACACATGCCTCACTCGCGCTTCACACACGCCTCACACACGCCTCACACACACATCTCACACATCACACACACGCCTCCCTCACGCCTCACACATGCCTAACACACGCCCCTCACACGCCTCACACACGCCTCACAAACGCCTCACACTCGCCTCACAAACGCCCCACTCACGCCTCACACAAGCCTCACACACGTATCACTCACGTATCACACACGCCTCACACACGCCTCACACACGCCTCACACACGCCTCACACACGCCTCACACACGCCTCACACACGCCTCACACACGCCCCACTCACGCCTCACACAAGCCTCACACACGTATCACACACGCCTCACACACGCCTCACACACGAATCACACACGCCACACACACGCCTCACACACGCCTCACACACGCCTCACACACGCCTCACACACGCCTCACACACGAATCACACACGCCTCCCATACGCCTCACATACGTCTCGCACGCCTCACACACGCCTCACACACGCCTCACACACGCCTCACACACACTTCACACACACTTCACACACACCTCACACAAACCTCACACACGCCTCACACTCACCTCACACACACCTCACACACACCTCACACACACCTCACACACACCTCACACAGGCCTCATACAGGCCTCACACGCACCTCACACACGCCTCACACACACCTTAAACACACCTCACACACACCTCACACTCACCTCACACACACCTAACACACACCTCTCACACGTCTCACACACACACCTCACACACGCCTCACACACGCCTCACACACGCCTCACACACGCCTCACACACACCTCAAACACACCTCACACACACCTCACACACACCTCACACTCACCTCACACACACCTAACACACACCTCTCACATGCCTCACACACGTCTCACACACACACACACCTCACACACGCCACACAAACGCTTCACACACGCCTCGCACACACCTCACACACACCTCTCACACACCACACACACACCTCACACAAACTTCCCACAAAATTCACACACGCCTCACACACGCCTCTCACACGCCTAACACAATCCTCACACAAGCCTCACACCCGCTCCACACACGCCTCACACACGCCTCACACACGCCTCACACACGCCTCACACACGCCTCACACACGCCTCACACACGCCTCACACACGCCTCACACACGCCTCACACACGCCTCACACACGCCTCACACACGCCTCACACACGCCTCACACACGCCTCACACACGCCTCACACACGCCTCACACACTCCTCACACACGCCTCACACACGCCTCACACACGCCTCACACACGCCTCACACACGCCTCACACACGTCTCACACACGCCTCACGCACGCCTCTCACACGCCTCTCCCACGCCTCTCACGCGCCTCTCACTCGCCTCTCACGCGCCTCACCCACGCCTCACACACGCCTCACACACGCATCACACACGCCTCACACACGCCTCACACACGCCTCACACACGCCTCACACACGCCTCGCATACGCCTCACACAAGCCTCACATACGCCTCACACAAGCCTCACACACGCTTCACACACGCCTCACATACGTCTCACATATGTCAGACACGCCTCACACACGCCTCACACACGCCTCACACACGCCTCACACACGCCTCACACACGCCTCACACACGCCTCACACACGCCTCACACACGCCTCACACACGCCTCACACTCGCCTCACACACGTCTCACACACACCTCACACAAACTTCACACACAACTCACACACACCTCACATACCCCTCACACACACCTCACACAAACCTCACACATGCCTCCCACTCACCTCACACACACCTCATACACACCTCACACACGCCTCAAACATGCCTCACACACGCCTCACACACGTTTCACACACGCCTCACACACCTTTCACAAACGCCTCACACACACCTCACACACGCCTCACACACGAATGACACACGCCTCCATACGCCTCACATACGTCTCGCACGCCTCACACACGCCTCACACACACTTCACACACACCTCACACAAACCTCACACACGCCTCAAACTCACCTCACACACACCTCACACACACCTCACACAGGCCTCATAGAGGCCTCACACGCACCTCACACACGCCTCACACACACCTCAAACACACCTCACACACACCTCACACACACCTCTCACACGTCTCACACACACACACCTCACACACGCCTCACACACGCCTCACACACACCTCAAACACACCTCACACACACCTCACACACACCTCACACTCACCTCACACACACCTAACACACACCTCACACAAACCTCACACACGCCTCACACTCACCTCACACTCACCTCACACACACCTAACAAACACCTCTCACACGTCTCACACACACACCTCACACACGCCTCACACACGCCTCACACACACCTCAAACACACCTCACACACACTTCACACACACCTCACACTCACCTCACACACACCTAACACACACCTCTCACATGCCTCACACACGTCTCACACACACACCACACACACGCCTCACAAACGCTTCACACACGCCTCACACACACCTCAAACACACCTTACACACACCTCACACACACCTCGCACTCACCTCACACACACCTAACACACACCTCTCACATGCCTCACACACGCCTCACACACAACACACACACCTCACACAAACTTCCCACAAAATTCACACACGCCTCACACACGCCTCTCACACGCCTAACACACGCCGAACACAAGCCTCACACCCGCTCCACACACGCCTCACACACGCCTCACACACGCCTCACACACGCCTCACACACGCCTCACACACGCCTCACACACGCCTCACACACGCCTCACACACGCCTCACACTCCTCACACACGCCTCACACACGCCTCACACACGCCTCACACACGACTCACACACGACTCACACACGCCTCACACTCCTCACACACGCCTCACACACGCCTCACACACGACTCACACACGCCTCACACACGCCTCACACAAGCCTCACAAACGCTTCACACACGCTTCACATACGCCTCAAACACGCTTCAAACACGCCTCACATAAGCCTCACATATGTCACACACGCCTCACACACGCTTCATACACGCCTCCCACACGCCTCACACCCGCTCCACACACGCCTGACACCCGCTCCACACACGCCTCACACACGCCTCACACACGCCTCACGCACGCGTCTCACACGCCTCACACTCGCCTCACACACGCCTCACACACGCCTCACACACGCCTCACACACGCCTCACACACGCCTCACACACGCCTCACACACGCCTCACACACGCCTCACACACGCCTCACACATGCCTCACACACGCCTCACACACGCCTCACACACGCCTCACACACGCCTCACACACGCCTCACACACGCCTCACACACGCCTCACGCACACCTCTCACACGACTCTCACACGCCTCACACACGCTTCACACCATCCTCACACCCGCTCCACACACGCCTCACACCCGCTCCTCTCACACGCCTCACACACGCCTCACACACAACACACACACCTCACACAAACTTCCCACAAAATTCACACACGCCTCACACACGCCTCTCACACGCCTAACACACGCCGAACACAAGCCTCACACCCGCTCCACACACGCCTCACACACGCCTCACACACGCCTCACACAAGCCTCACACACGCCTCACACACGCCTCACACACGCCTCACACACGCCTCTCACACGCCTCTCACGCGCCTCTCACACGCCTCTCACGCGCCTTTCACGCGCCTCACACACGCCTCACACACGCCTCACACACGCCTCACGCACACCTCTCACACGACTCTCACACGCCTCACACACGCTTCACACCATCCTCACACCCGCTCCACACACGCCTCACACCCGCTCCTCTCACACGCCTCACGCACGCGTCTCACACGCCACACACACGCCTCACACACGCCTCACACAAGCCTCACACACGCCTCACACACGCCTCACACTCGCCTCACACACACCTCACACAAACTTCACACACAACTCACACACACCTCACACACCCCTCACACACACCTCACACACCTCACACACACCTCACACTCACCTCACACCCACATCACACACACCTTACACACACATCAAACACACTTCACACGCGCACAGAGAGAGAGAGAGAGAGAGAGAGAGAGAGAGAGAGAGAGAGAGAGAGAGAGAAATCAATTCCAAATTAAAAATCGAAAAATAAAATTTTTATCAAAGACTTCTAAAAGTGCGCTAAAAAGTGAAAAATAACTATAAATTTTTATATGAAATTGAAATTTTTGAAGTCGGCGCCAAATTATTTCTAAATGAAATAAATAACTACTAATATATACAAATTATTGTAAGAAACCAATTACAAATAAAGTGTTTTTAATCTGTTTATCAAATTTTGTCTGGTATTGAGTTGGCGCCGACTTCAAAAATTTTAATTTCATATAAAAATTTATAATTATTTTTCACTTTTTATCACACTTTTAGAAGTCGATTCAATTTTTTTATAAAAATTTTATAATTTCTTTAATCTTTCCATATTCTTCGAAATAAAATGAAAAATTAATGTTTAAGAAGTGACAGAGGAAAAAAAATTAACTAAAATCAAACCGTCTCTTAAAAAAGTTCTTATATATTTTTATTGAAAGTAAATGCTATATTACTACTAAAACTAGATATAAACTACTTAGAGTAAGAAAGCAATTACAAATAAAGTTAGTTGTAAAATTTACATGAGTTTTATGTGTGACTGTTTTAATATTCTATGGTCTAAGTTACCTTTTTTTTTTGTTATCCACATTTCTTATTAAATAATTTGGCGCCGACTTCAAAAATTTTTAGCTTTTTTTTGGAGGAGGTTTTTTTTTAAATTACATTTTTAATTTTGAAATCATCACGAAATTAACGATTAAGATGGAAATGAAAACTACTTATTTTTAGTAGTCGGTTAGAACAAGGCTGATGTTTAAATCTTTATTGGCGAAGTGTGTTCACCTTTATTTTAAATATTTAATGCATTAACTTTAAATATCGATATTTCTACTAGAATATATTAACATGGAAAAAATTATTTTTTAAGGTTCCTGGGTTGATTCGTTTCGTATTTGTTGCTTTTGTGGTTTCAAAATTTGGATAATTTAATTGCTGCAGTATTTCACAATCTTTCTCCTTAACTAAGTTCACCAAACGCTGAACTCTAGAGATCTTTAAATTTTTATGCGCCATTGTACATTCGAAAGTTCGGAACTCCAACTAAAAAACTAGAAATGGGCTAAATATTACAGCATAATTTATAAAGTAACTTTAGTACAGGGTCCTGCAACAGTGCGTGTAACGAATTTTGTTTAAGTTCATGTTTAAATATTACACACACGCCTCACACACGAATCACACACGCCTCACACACGCCTCACCCATGCCTCACACGCCTCACACACACCTCTCACACGCCTCTCACGCGCCTCTCACACGCCTCTCACACGCCTTACACACGCCTCACACACACCTCACACAAACTTCACCTCATACAGGCCTCACACGCAACTCACACACGCCTCACACACACCTCAAACACACCTAACACAAACCTCTCACATGCCTCACACACGTCTCACACACACACACACCTCACACACGCCTCACCCACGCCTCACACACGCCTCACACATGCCTCACACACACCTCAAACACACCTCACACACACCTCACACTCACCTCACACACCTAACACACACCTCTCACATGCCTCACACACGTCTCACACACACACCTCAGACACGCCTCACACAAGCCTCACACACGCCTCGCACACACCTCACACACACCTTACACACACCTCACACAAACTTCCCACAAAATTCAAACACGCCTCATACACGCCTCTCACTCGCCTAACACACGCCTCACACAAGCCTCACACCCGCTCTACACACGTTTCACACACGCCTCACACACGCTTCACACACGCTTCACACACGCCTCACACACGCCTCACACACGCCTCACACACGCCTCACACACGCCTCACATACGCCTCACACAATCCTCACACCCGCTCCACACACGCCTCACACCCGCTCCTCTCACACGCCTCACGCACACGTCTCACACGCCTCTCACACGCCTCACACACGCCTCACACACGCCTCACACACGCCTCACACACGCCTCACACACGCCCCACACACGCCTCACACACGCCTCACACACGCCTCACACACGCCTCACACACGCCTCACACACGCCTCACACACGCCTCACACACGCCCCACACGCGCCTCACACACGCCTCACACACGCCTCACACACGCCTCACACACGCCTCACACACGCCTCACACACGCCTCACACACGCCCCACACGCGCCTCACACACGCCTCACACACGCCTAACGCACGCCTCTCACACGCCTCTCCCACGCCTCTCACGCGCCTCTCACACGCCTCTCACACGCCTCTCACGCGCCTCACACACGCCTCACACACGCCTCTCACGCGCCTCACACACGCCTCACACACGCCTCACACACGCCTCACACACGCCTCACACAATCCTCACACCCGCTCCACACACGCCTCACACACGCCTCACACACGCCTCACACACGCCTCACACACGCCTCACACACGCCTCACACACGCCTCACACAATCCTCACACCCGCTCCACACACGCCTCACACACGCTCCTCACAAACGCCTCACGCACGCGTCTCACACGCCTCTCACACGCCTCACACACGCCTCACACACGCCTCACACACGCCTCACACACGCCTCACACGCCTCACACACGCCTCACACACGCCTCACACACGCCTCACACACGCCTCACACACGCCTCACACACGCCTCACACACGCCTCACACACGCCTCACACACGCCTCACATACGCCCCACACACGCCTCACATACGCCTCACACAAGCATCACACACGCTTCACACACGCCTCACATACGCCTCACATATGTCACACACGCCTCACACACGCCTCACACACGCCTCACACACGCCTCACACACGCCTCACACACGCCTCACACACGCCTCACACTCGCCTTACACACGCCTCACACACACCTCACACAAACTTCACACACAACTCACACACACCTCACACACCCCTCACACACACCTCACACAAACCTCACACACGCCTCACACTCACCTCACACACACCTCATACACACCTCACACAGGCCTCATACAGGCCTCACACGCAACTCACACACGCCTCACACACACCTCAAACACACCTAACACAAACCTCTCACATGCCTCACACACGTCTCACACACACACACCTCACACACGCCTCACCCACGCCTCACACACGCCTCACACACGAATCACACACACCTCAAACACACCTCACACACACCTCACACTCACCTCACACACCTAACACACACCTCTCACATGCCTCACACACGTCTCACACACACACCTCAGACACGCCTCACACAAGCCTCACACACGCCTCGCACACACCTCACACACACCTTACACACACCTCACACAAACTTCCCACAAAATTCAAACAAGCCTCATACACGCCTCTCACTCGCCTAACACACGCCTCACACAAGCCTCACACCCGCTCTACACACGTTTCACACACGCCTCACACACGCTTCACACACGCTTCACACACGCCTCACACACGCCTCACACACGCCTCACACACGCCTCACACACTTTTCACACACGCCTCACACACGCCCCACATACGCCTCACACAAGCCTCACACACGCTTCACACACGCCTCACACACGCCTCACACACGCCTCACACACGCCTCACACACGCCTCACACGCCTCACACACGCCTCACACATGCCTCACACACGCCTCACACACGCCTCACACACGCCTCACACACGCCTCACACACGCCTCACACACGCCTCACACACGCCTCACACACTTTTCACACACGCCTCACACACGCCCCACACACGCCTCACACACGCCTCACACAAGCCTCACACACGCCTCACACACGCCTCACACACGCCTCACACACGCCTCACACACGCCTCTCACACGCCTCTCACGCGCCTCTCACACGCCTCTCACGCGCCTTTCACGCGCCTCACACACGCCTCACACACACCTCACACACGCCTCACGCACACCTCTCACACGACTCTCACACGCCTCACACACGCTTCACACAATCCTCACACCCGCTCCACACACGCCTCACACCCGCTCCTCTCACACGCCTCACGCACGCGTCTCACACGCCTCTCACACGCCTCACACACGCCTCACACACGCCTCACACACGCCACACACACGCCTCACACAAGCCTCACACACGCCTCACACACGCCTCACACACGCCTCACACTCGCCTCACACACACCTCACACAAACTTCACACACAACTCACACACACCTCACACACCCCTCACACACACCTCACACACCTCACACACACCTCACACTCACCTCACACCCACATCACACACACCTTACACACACATCAAACACACTTCACACGCGCACAGAGAGAGAGAGAGAGAGAGAGAGAGAGAGAGAGAGAGAGAGAGAGAGAGAGAGAGAGAGAGAGAGAAATCAATTCCAAATTAAAAATCGAAAAATAAAATTTTTATCAAAGACTTCTAAAAGTGCGCTAAAAAGTGAAAAATAACTTTAAATTTTTATATGAAATTGAAATTTTTGAAGTCGGCGCCAAATTATTTCTAAATGAAATAAATAACTACTAATATATACAAATTATTGTAAGAAACCAATTACAAATAAAGTGTTTTTAATCTGTTTATCAAATTTTGTCTGGTATTGAGTTGGCGCCGACTTCAAAAATTTTAATTTCATATAAAAATTTATAATTATTTTTCACTTTTTATCACACTTTTAGAAGTCGATTCAATTTTTTTATAAAAATTTTATAATTTCTTTAATCTTTCCATATTCTTCGAAATAAAATGAAAAATTAATGTTTAAGAAGTGACAGAGGAAAAAAAATTAACTAAAATCAAACCGTCTCTTAAAAAAGTTCTTATATATTTTTATTGAAAGTAAATGCTATATTACTACTAAAACTAGATATAAACTACTTAGAGTAAGAAAGCAATTACAAATAAAGTTAGTTGTAAAATTTACATGAGTTTTATGTGTGACTGTTTTAATATTCTATGGTCTAAGTTACCTTTTTTTTTTGTTATCCACATTTCTTATTAAATAATTTGGCGCCGACTTCAAAAATTTTTAGCTTTTTTTTGGAGGAGGTTTTTTTTTAAATTACATTTTTAATTTTGAAATCATCACGAAATTAACGATTAAGATGGAAATGAAAACTACTTATTTTTAGTAGTCGGTTAGAACAAGGCTGATGTTTAAATCTTTATTGGCGAAGTGTGTTCACCTTTATTTTAAATATTTAATGCATTAACTTTAAATATCGATATTTCTACTAGAATATATTAACATGGAAAAAATTATTTTTTAAGGTTCCTGGGTTGATTCGTTTCGTATTTGTTGCTTTTGTGGTTTCAAAATTTGGATAATTTAATTGCTGCAGTATTTCACAATCTTTCTCCTTAACTAAGTTCACCAAACGCTGAACTCTAGAGATCTTTAAATTTTTATGCGCCATTGTACATTCGAAAGTTCGGAACTCCAACTAAAAAACTAGAAATGGGCTAAATATTACAGCATAATTTATAAAGTAACTTTAGTACAGGGTCCTGCAACAGTGCGTGTAACGAATTTTGTTTAAGTTCATGTTTAAATATTACACACACGCCTCACACACGAATCACACACGCCTCACACACGCCTCACCCATGCCTCACACACGCCTCACACACACCTCTCACACGCCTCTCACGCGCCTCTCACACGCCTCTCACACGCCTTACACACGCCTCACACACACCTCACACAAACTTCACCTCATACAGGCCTCACACGCAACTCACACACGCCTCACACACACCTCAAACACACCTAACACAAACCTCTCACATGCCTCACACACGTCTCACACACACACACACCTCACACACGCCTCACCCACGCCTCACACACGCCTCACACACGCCTCACACACACCTCAAACACACCTCACACACACCTCACACTCACTTCACACACCTAACACACACCTCTCACATGCCTCACACACGTCTCACACACACACCTCAGACACGCCTCACACAAGCCTCACACACGCCTCGCACACACCTCACACACACCTTACACACACCTCACACAAACTTCCCACAAAATTCAAACACGCCTCATACACGCCTCTCACTCGCCTAACACACGCCTCACACAAGCCTCACACCCGCTCTACACACGTTTCACACACGCCTCACACACGCTTCACACACGCTTCACACACGCCTCACACACGCCTCACACACGCCTCACACACGCCTCACACACGACTCACATACGCCTCACACAATCCTCACACCCGCTCCACACACGTCTCACACCCGCTCCTCTCACACGCCTCACGCACACGTCTCACACGCCTCTCACACGCCTCACACACGCCTCACACACGCCTCACACACGCCTCACACACGCCTCACACACGCCTCACACACGCCCCACACACGCCTCACACACGCCTCACACACGCCTCACACACGCCTCACACACGCCTCACACACGCCTCACACACGCCTCACACACGCCTCACACACGCCTCACACACGCCTCACACACGCCTCACACACGCCTCACACACGCCTCACACACACCTCACACACACCTTACACACACCTCACACAAACTTCCCACAAAATTCAAACAAGCCTCATACACGCCTCTCACTCGCCTAACACACGCCTCACACAAGCCTCACACCCGCTCTACACACGTTTCACACACGCCTCACACACGCTTCACACACGCTTCACACACGCCTCACACACGCCTCACACACGCCTCACACACGCCTCACATACGCCTCACACACACCTCACACACGCCCCACGCACACCTCTCACACGACTCTCACACGCCTCACACATGCCTCACACAATCCTCACACCCGCTCCACACACGCCTCACACCCGCTCCTCTCACACACCTCTCACACGCCTCTCACGCGCCTCTCACACGCCTCTCACGCGCCTCTCACGCGCCTCACACACGCCTCACACACGCCTCACACACGCCTCACACACGCCTCACACACGCCTCACACAAGCCTCACACACGCCTCACATCCGCCTGACACACGCCTCACACACGCCTCTCACACGCCTCTCACGCGCCTCTCACACGCCTCTCACGCGCCTTTCACGCGCCTCACACACGCCTCACACACGCCTCACACACGCCTCACACAATCCTCACACCCGCTCCACACACGCCTCACGCACGCGTCTCACACGCCTCTCACACGCCTCACACACGCCTCACACACGCCTCACACACGCCTCACACACGCCTCACACGCCTCACACACGCCTCACACACGCCTCACACACGCCTCACACACGCCTCACACACGCCTCACACACGCCTCACACACGCCTCACACACGCCTCACACACGCCTCACATACGCCCCACACACGCCTCACATACGCCTCACACAAGCATCACACACGCTTCACACACGCCTCACATACGCCTCACATATGTCACACACGCCTCACACACGCCTCACACACGCCTCACACACGCCTCACACACGCCTCACACACGCCTCACACACGCCTCACACACGCCTCACACACGCCTCACACTCGCCTTACACACGCCTCACACACACCTCACACAAACTTCACACACAACTCACACACACCTCACACACCCCTCACACACACCTCACACAAACCTCACACACGCCTCACACTCACCTCACACACACCTCATACACACCTCACACAGGCCTCATACAGGCCTCACACGCAACTCACACACGCCTCACACACACCTCAAACACACCTAACACAAACCTCTCACATGCCTCACACACGTCTCACACACACACACCTCACACACGCCTCACCCACGCCTCACACACGCCTCACACACGAATCACACACACCTCAAACACACCTCACACACACCTCACACTCACCTCACACACCTAACACACACCTCTCACATGCCTCACACACGTCTCACACACACACCTCAGACACGCCTCACACAAGCCTCACACACGCCTCGCACACACCTCACACACACCTTACACACACCTCACACAAACTTCCCACAAAATTCAAACAAGCCTCATACACGCCTCTCACTCGCCTAACACACGCCTCACACAAGCCTCACACCCGCTCTACACACGTTTCACACACGCCTCACACACGCTTCACACACGCTTCACACACGCCTCACACACGCCTCACACACGCCTCACACACGCCTCACATACGCCTCACACACACCTCACACACGCCCCACGCACACCTCTCACACGACTCTCACACGCCTCACACATGCCTCACACAATCCTCACACCCGCTCCACACACGCCTCACACCCGCTCCTCTCACACACCTCTCACACGCCTCTCACGCGCCTCTCACACGCCTCTCACGCGCCTCTCACGCGCCTCACACACGCCTCACACACGCCTCACACACGCCTCACACACGCCTCACACACGCCTCACACAAGCCTCACACACGCCTCACATCCGCCTGACACACGCCTCACACACGCCTCTCACACGCCTCTCACGCGCCTCTCACACGCCTCTCACGCGCCTTTCACGCGCCTCACACACGCCTCACACACGCCTCACACACGCCTCACGCACACCTCTCACACGACTCTCACACGCCTCACACACGCTTCACACAATCCTCACACCCGCTCCACACACGCCTCACACCCGCTCCTCTCACACGCCTCACGCACGCGTCTCACACGCCTCTCACACGCCTCACACACGCCTCACACACGCCTCACACACGCCTCACACACGCCTCACACTCGCCTCCCACACACCTCACACAAACTTCACACACAACTCACACACACCTCACACACCCCTCACACACACCTCACACACACCTCACACACCTCACACACACCTCACACTCACCTCACACCCACATCACACACACCTTACACACACATCAAACACACTTCACACGCGCACAGAGAGAGAGAGAGAGAGAGAGAGAGAGAGATCAATTCCAAATTAAAAATCGAAAAATAAAATTTTTATCAAAGACTTCTAAAAGTGCGCTAAAAAGTGAAAAATAACTATAAATTTTTATATGAAATTGAAATTTTTGAAGTCGGCGCCAAATTATTTCTAAATGAAATAAATAACTACTAATATATACAAATTATTGTAAGAAACCAATTACAAATAAAGTATTTTTAATCTGTTTATCAAATTTTGTCTGGTATTGAGTTGGCGCCGACTTCAAAAATTTTAATTTCAAATAAAAATTTATAATTATTTTTCACTTTTTATCACACTTTTAGAAGTCGATTCAATTTTTTTATAAAAATTTTATAATTTCTTTAATCTTTCCATATTCTTCGAAATAAAATGAAAAATTAATGTTTAAGAAGTGACAGAGGAAAAAAAATTAACTAAAATCAAACCGTCTCTTAAAAAAGTTCTTATATATTTTTATTGAAAGTAAATGCTATATTACTACTAAAACTAGATATAAACTACTTAGAGTAAGAAAGCAATTACAAATAAAGTTAGTTGTAAAATTTACATGAGTTTTATGTGTGACTGTTTTAATATTCTATGGTCTAAGTTACCTTTTTTTTTTGTTATCCACATTTCTTATTAAATAATTTGGCGCCGACTTCAAAAATTTTTAGCTTTTTTTTGGAGGAGGTTTTTTTTTAAATTACATTTTTAATTTTGAAATCATCACGAAATTAACGATTAAGATGGAAATGAAAACTACTTATTTTTAGTAGTCGGTTAGAACAAGGCTGATGTTTAAATCTTTATTGGCGAAGTGTGTTCACCTTTATTTTAAATATTTAATGCATTAACTTTAAATATCGATATTTCTACTAGAATATATTAACATGGAAAAAATTATTTTTTAAGGTTCCTGGGTTGATTCGTTTCGTATTTGTTGCTTTTGTGGTTTCAAAATTTGGATAATTTAATTGCTGCAGTATTTCACAATCTTTCTCCTTAACTAAGTTCACCAAACGCTGAACCCTAGAGATCTTTAAATTTTTATGCGCCATTGTACATTCGAAAGTTCGGAACTCCAACTAAAAAACTAGAAATGGACTAAATATTACAGCATAATTTATAAAGTAACTTTAGTACAGGGTCCTGCAACAGTGCGTGTAACGAATTTTGTTTAAGTTCATGTTTAAATATTACACACACGCCTCACACACGAATCACACACGCCTCACCCATGCCTCACACACGCCTCACACACACCTCTCACACGCCTCTCACGCGCCTCTCACACGCCTCTCACACGCCTTACACACGCCTCACACACACCTCACACAAACTTCACCTCATACAGGCCTCACACGCAACTCACACACGCCTCACACACACCTCAAACACACCTAACACAAACCCCTCACATGCCTCACACACGTCCCACACACACACACATCTCACACACGCCTCACCCACGCCTCACACACGCCTCACACACGCCTCACACACACCTCAAACACACCTCACACACACCTCACACTCACCTCACACACCTAACACACACCTCTCACATGCCTCACACACGTCTCACACACACACCTCAGACACGCCTCACACAAGCCTCACACACGCCTCGCACACACCTCACACACACCTTACACACACCTCACACAAACTTCCCACAAAATTCAAACACGCCTCATACACGCCTCTCACTCGCCTAACACACGCCTCACACAAGCCTCACACCCGCTCTACACACGTTTCACACACGCCTCACACACGCTTCACACACGCTTCACACACGCCTCACACACGCCTCACACACGCCTCACACACGCCTCACATACGCCTCACACACACCTCACAAACGCCTCACGCACCCCTCTCACACGACTCTCACACGCCTCACACACGCCTCACACACGCCTCACACACGCCTCACACACGCCCCACACACGCCTCACACACGCCTCACACACGCCTCACACACGCCTCACACACGCCTCACACACGCCTCACACACGCCTCTCACACGCCACACGCACGCGTCTCACACGCCTCACATACGCCTCACACAAGCTTCACACACGCTTCACACACGCCTCACATACGCCTCACATATGTCACACACGCCTCACACACGCCTCACACACGCCTCACACACGCCTCACACACGCCTCCCACACGCCTCACACACGCCTCACACACGCCTCACACACGCCTCACACACGCCTCACACACGCCTCACACACGCCTCACACACGCCTCACACACGCCTCACACACGCCTCACACACGCCTCACACACGCCTCACACACGCCTCACACACGCCTCACACAAGCCTCACACACGCCTCACACACGCCTCACACACGCCACACGCACGCGTCTCACACGCCTCACACGCCTCACACACGCCTCACAAACGCCACACACACGCCTCTCACACGCCTCTCACACGCCTCTCACGCGCCTCTCACGCGCCTCTCACACGCCTCTCACGCGCCTCTCACGCGCCTAACACACGCCTCACACACGCCTCTCACACGCCTCACACACGCCTCACACACGCCTCACACACGACTCACACACGCCTCACACACGCCTCATACACGCCTCACGCACGCCTCATACACGCCTCACGCACACCTCTCACACGCCTCACACACGCCTCTCACACGCCACACGCACGCGTCTCACACGCCTCTCACACGCCTCACACACGCCTCACACACGCCTCACACACGCCTCACACACGCCACACACGCCTCTCACACGCCTCTCACGCGCCTCACACACGCCTCACACACGCCTCACACACGCCTCACGCACACCTCTCACACGACTCTCACACGCCTCACACACGCCTCACACAATCCTCACACCCGCTCCACACACGCCTCACACCCGCTCCTCTCACACGCCTCACGCACGCGTCTCACACGCCTCTCACACGCCTCACACACGCCTCACACACGCCTCATAGACGCCTCACACACGCCCCACACACGCCTCACACACGCCTCACACACGCCTCACACACGCCTCACACACGCCTCACACACGCCTCACACACGCCTCACACACGCCTCACACACGCCTCACACACGCCTCACACACGACTCACACACGCCTCACACACGCCTCTCACACGCCTCTCACGCGCCTCTCACGCGCCTCTCACGCGCCTCTCACGCGCCTCTCACACGCCTCTCACACGCCTCACACGCGCCTCACTCACGCGTCACACACTTATCACACACACCTCACACACGCCTCACACATGCCTCACACACGCCTCCACACGTTTCACACTCGCCTCACAAACGTTTCATACACGCTTCACACACGCCTCACACACGCCTCACACACGCCCCATACATGCCTAACACACGCCCCTCACACGCCTCACACACGCCTCACAAACGCCCCACTCACGCCTCACACATGCCTCACTCACGCTTCACACACGCCTCACAAACGCCTCACACACACACATCTCACACATCACACACACGCCTCCTTCACGCCTCACACATGCCTAACACACGCCCCTCACACGCCTCACACACGCCTCACAAACGCCTCACACTTGCCTCACAAACGCCCCACTCACGCCTCACACAAGCCTCACACACGTATCACTCACGTTTCACACACGCCTCACACACGTTTCACAAACGCCTCACACACGCCTCACACACGCCTCACTCACGCCTCACACACGCCTCACACACGAATCACACACGCCTCCCATACGCCTCACATACGTCTCGCACGCCTCACACACGCCTCACACACGCCTCACACTCACCTCACACACACCTCACACACACCTAACACAGGCCTCATACAGGCCTCACACGCACCTCACACACGCCTCACACACACCTCAAACACACCTCACACACACCTCACACTCACCTCACACATACCTAACACACACCTCTCACACGTCTCACACACACACCTCACACACGCCTCACACACGCCTCACACACGCCTCACACACGCCTCACACACGCCTCACACAAGCCTCACACAAGCCTCCACACGTTTCACACTCGCCTCACAAACGTTTCATACACGCTTCACACACGCCTCACACACGCCTCACACACACACATCTCACACATCACACACACGCCCCCTCACGCCTCACACATGCCTAACACACGCCCCTCACACGCCTCACACACGCCTCACAATCGCCCCACTCACGCCTCACACATGCCTCACTCACGCTTCACACACGCCTCACACACGCCTCACACACACACATCTCACACATCACACACACGCCTCCCTCACGCCTCACACATGCCTAACACACGCCCCTCACACGCCTCACACACGCCTCACAAACGCCTCACACTTGCTTCACAAACGCCCCACTCACGCCTCACACAAGCCTCACACACGTATCACTCACGTATCACACACGCCTCACACACGCCTCACACACGCCTCACAAACGCCCCACTCACGCCTCACACAAGCCTCACACACGTATCACACACGCCTCACACACGCCTCACACACGAATCACACACGCCACACACACGCCTCACACACGCCTCACACACGTTTCACACACGCCTCACACACGTCTCACACACGCCCCACACACGCCTCACACACGCCTCACACACGCCTCACACACGCCTCACACACGCCTCACACTCGCCTCACATACGCCTCACACACACCTCACACAAACTTCACACACAACTCACACACACCTCACACACCTTTCACAAACACCTCACACAAACCTCACACACGCCTCACACTCACCTCACACACACCTCACACACACCTCACACACACCTCACACAGGCCTCATAGAGGCCTCACACGCACCTCACACACGCCTCACACACAACTCAAACGCACCTCACACACACCTCACACACACCTCTCACACGTCTCACACACACACCTCACACACGCCTCTCACCCGCCTCTCACGCGCCTCTCACGCGCCTCTCACGCGCCTCTCACACGCCTCTCACACGCCTCTCACGCGCCTCACACACGCCTCACACACGCCTCACACACGCCTCACACATGCCTCACACACGCCTCACACACGCCTCCACACGTTTCACACTCGCCGCACAAACGTTTCATACACGCTTCACACACGCCTCACACACGCCTCACACACACACATCTCACACATCACACACACGCCTCCCTCACGCCTCACACATGCCTAACACACGCCCCTCACACGCCTCACACACGCCTCACAAACGCTCCACTCACGCCTCACACATGCCTCACTCGCGCTTCACACACGCCTCACACACGCCTCACACACACATCTCACACATCACACACACGCCTCCCTCACGCCTCACACATGCCTAACACACGCCCCTCACACGCCTCACACACGCCTCACAAACGCCTCACACTCGCCTCACAAACGCCCCACTCACGCCTCACACAAGCCTCACACACGTATCACTCACGTATCACACACGCCTCACACACGCCTCACACACGCCTCACACACGCCTCACACACGCCTCACACATGCCTCACTCGCGCTTCACACACGCCTCACACACGCCTCACACACACATCTCACACATCACACACACGCCTCCCTCACGCCTCACACATGCCTAACACACGCCCCTCACACGCCTCACACACGCCTCACAAACGCCTCACACTCGCCTCACAAACGCCCCACTCACGCCTCACACAAGCCTCACACACGTATCACTCACGTATCACACACGCCTCACACACGCCTCACACACGCCTCACACACGCCTCTCACACGCCTCTCACGCGCCTCTCACACGCCTCTCACGCGCCTTTCACGCGCCTCACACACGCCTCACACACGCCTCACACACGCCTCACGCACACCTCTCACACGACTCTCACACGCCTCACACACGCTTCACAGCATCCTCACACCCGCTCCACACACGCCTCACACCCGCTCCTCTCACACGCCTCACGCACACGTCTCACACGCCACACACACGCCTCACACACGCCTCACACAAGCCTCACACACGCCTCACACACGCCTCACACTCGCCTCACACACACCTCACACAAACTTCACACACAACTCACACACACCTCACACACCCCTCACACACACCTCACACACCTCACACACACCTCACACTCACCTCACACCCACATCACACACACCTTACACACACATCAAACACACTTCACACGCGCACAGAGAGAGAGAGAGAGAGAGAGAGAGAGAGAGAGAGAGAGAAATCAATTCCAAATTAAAAATCGAAAAATAAAATTTTTATCAAAGACTTCTAAAAGTGCGCTAAAAAGTGAAAAATAACTATAAATTTTTATATGAAATTGAAATTTTTGAAGTCGGCGCCAAATTATTTCTAAATGAAATAAATAACTACTAATATATACAAATTATTGTAAGAAACCAATTACAAATAAAGTGTTTTTAATCTGTTTATCAAATTTTGTCTGGTATTGAGTTGGCGCCGACTTCAAAAATTTTAATTTCATATAAAAATTTATAATTATTTTTCACTTTTTATCACACTTTTAGAAGTCGATTCAATTTTTTTATAAAAATTTTATAATTTCTTTAATCTTTCCATATTCTTCGAAATAAAATGAAAAATTAATGTTTAAGAAGTGACAGAGGAAAAAAAATTAACTAAAATCAAACCGTCTCTTAAAAAAGTTCTTATATATTTTTATTGAAAGTAAATGCTATATTACTACTAAAACTAGATATAAACTACTTAGAGTAAGAAAGCAATTACAAATAAAGTTAGTTGTAAAATTTACATGAGTTTTATGTGTGACTGTTTTAATATTCTATGGTCTAAGTTACCTTTTTTTTTGTTATCCACATTTCTTATTAAATAATTTGGCGCCGACTTCAAAAATTTTTAGCTTTTTTTTGGAGGAGGTTTTTTTTTAAATTACATTTTTAATTTTGAAATCATCACGAAATTAACGATTAAGATGGAAATGAAAACTACTTATTTTTAGTAGTCGGTTAGAACAAGGCTGATGTTTAAATCTTTATTGGCGAAGTGTGTTCACCTTTATTTTAAATATTTAATGCATTAACTTTAAATATCGATATTTCTACTAGAATATATTAACATGGAAAAAATTATTTTTTAAGGTTCCTGGGTTGATTCGTTTCGTATTTGTTGCTTTTGTGGTTTCAAAATTTGGATAATTTAATTGCTGCAGTATTTCACAATCTTTCTCCTTAACTAAGTTCACCAAACGCTGAACTCTAGAGATCTTTAAATTTTTATGCGCCATTGTACATTCGAAAGTTCGGAACTCCAACTAAAAAACTAGAAATGGGCTAAATATTACAGCATAATTTATAAAGTAACTTTAGTACAGGGTCCTGCAACAGTGCGTGTAACGAATTTTGTTTAAGTTCATGTTTAAATATTACACACACGCCTCACACACGAATCACACACGCCTCACACACGCCTCACCCATGCCTCACACGCCTCACACACACCTCTCACACGCCTCTCACGCGCCTCTCACACGCCTCTCACACGCCTTACACACGCCTCACACACACCTCACACAAACTTCACCTCATACAGGCCTCACACGCAACTCACACACGCCTCACACACACCTCAAACACACCTAACACAAACCTCTCACATGCCTCACACACGTCTCACACACACACACACCTCACACACGCCTCACCCACGCCTCACACACGCCTCACACATGCCTCACACACACCTCAAACACACCTCACACACACCTCACACTCACCTCACACACCTAACACACACCTCTCACATGCCTCACACACGTCTCACACACACACCTCAGACACGCCTCACACAAGCCTCACACACGCCTCGCACACACCTCACACACACCTTACACACACCTCACACAAACTTCCCACAAAATTCAAACACGCCTCATACACGCCTCTCACTCGCCTAACACACGCCTCACACAAGCCTCACACCCGCTCTACACACGTTTCACACACGCCTCACACACGCTTCACACACGCTTCACACACGCCTCACACACGCCTCACACACGCCTCACACACGCCTCACACACGCCTCACATACGCCTCACACAATCCTCACACCCGCTCCACACACGCCTCACACCCGCTCCTCTCACACGCCTCACGCACACGTCTCACACGCCTCTCACACGCCTCACACACGCCTCACACACGCCTCACACACGCCTCACACACGCCTCACACACGCCCCACACACGCCTCACACACGCCTCACACACGCCTCACACACGCCTCACACACGCCTCACACACGCCTCACACACGCCTCACACACGCCCCACACGCGCCTCACACACGCCTCACACACGCCTCACACACGCCTCACACACGCCTCACACACGCCTCACACACGCCTCACACACGCCCCACACGCGCCTCACACACGCCTCACACACGCCTAACGCACGCCTCTCACACGCCTCTCCCACGCCTCTCACGCGCCTCTCACACGCCTCTCACACGCCTCTCACGCGCCTCACACACGCCTCACACACGCCTCTCACGCGCCTCACACACGCCTCACACACGCCTCACACACGCCTCACACACGCCTCACACAATCCTCACACCCGCTCCACACACGCCTCACACACGCCTCACACACGCCTCACACACGCCTCACACACGCCTCACACACGCCTCACACACGCCTCACACACGCCTCACACAATCCTCACACCCGCTCCACACACGCCTCACACACGCTCCTCACAAACGCCTCACGCACGCGTCTCACACGCCTCTCACACGCCTCACACACGCCTCACACACGCCTCACACACGCCTCACACACGCCTCACACGCCTCACACACGCCTCACACACGCCTCACACACGCCTCACACACGCCTCACACACGCCTCACACACGCCTCACACACGCCTCACACACGCCTCACATACGCCCCACACACGCCTCACATACGCCTCACACAAGCATCACACACGCTTCACACACGCCTCACATACGCCTCACATATGTCACACACGCCTCACACACGCCTCACACACGCCTCACACACGCCTCACACACGCCTCACACACGCCTCACACACGCCTCACACTCGCCTTACACACGCCTCACACACACCTCACACAAACTTCACACACAACTCACACACACCTCACACACCCCTCACACACACCTCACACAAACCTCACACACGCCTCACACTCACCTCACACACACCTCATACACACCTCACACAGGCCTCATACAGGCCTCACACGCAACTCACACACGCCTCACACACACCTCAAACACACCTAACACAAACCTCTCACATGCCTCACACACGTCTCACACACACACACCTCACACACGCCTCACCCACGCCTCACACACGCCTCACACACGAATCACACACACCTCAAACACACCTCACACACACCTCACACTCACCTCACACACCTAACACACACCTCTCACATGCCTCACACACGTCTCACACACACACCTCAGACACGCCTCACACAAGCCTCACACACGCCTCGCACACACCTCACACACACCTTACACACACCTCACACAAACTTCCCACAAAATTCAAACAAGCCTCATACACGCCTCTCACTCGCCTAACACACGCCTCACACAAGCCTCACACCCGCTCTACACACGTTTCACACACGCCTCACACACGCTTCACACACGCTTCACACACGCCTCACACACGCCTCACACACGCCTCACACACGCCTCACACACTTTTCACACACGCCTCACACACGCCCCACATACGCCTCACACAAGCCTCACACACGCTTCACACACGCCTCACACACGCCTCACACACGCCTCACACACGCCTCACACACGCCTCACACGCCTCACACACGCCTCACACATGCCTCACACACGCCTCACACACGCCTCACACACGCCTCACACACGCCTCACACACGCCTCACACACGCCTCACACACTTTTCACACACGCCTCACACACGCCCCACACACGCCTCACACACGCCTCACACAAGCCTCACACACGCCTCACACACGCCTCACACACGCCTCACACACGCCTCACACACGCCTCTCACACGCCTCTCACGCGCCTCTCACACGCCTCTCACGCGCCTTTCACGCGCCTCACACACGCCTCACACACACCTCACACACGCCTCACGCACACCTCTCACACGACTCTCACACGCCTCACACACGCTTCACACAATCCTCACACCCGCTCCACACACGCCTCACACCCGCTCCTCTCACACGCCTCACGCACGCGTCTCACACGCCTCTCACACGCCTCACACACGCCTCACACACGCCTCACACACGCCACACACACGCCTCACACAAGCCTCACACACGCCTCACACACGCCTCACACACACCTCACACTCACCTCACACCCACATCACACACACCTTACACACACATCAAACACACTTCACACGCGCACAGAGAGAGAGAGAGAGAGAGAGAGAGAGAGAGAGAGAGAGAGAGAGAGAGAAATCAATTCCAAATTAAAAATCGAAAAATAAAATTTTTATCAAAGACTTCTAAAAGTGCGCTAAAAAGTGAAAAATAACTATAAATTTTTATATGAAATTGAAATTTTTGAAGTCGGCGCCAAATTATTTCTAAATGAAATAAATAACTACTAATATATACAAATTATTGTAAGAAACCAATTACAAATAAAGTGTTTTTAATCTGTTTATCAAATTTTGTCTGGTATTGAGTTGGCGCCGACTTCAAAAATTTTAATTTCATATAAAAATTTATAATTATTTTTCACTTTTTATCACACTTTTAGAAGTCGATTCAATTTTTTTATAAAAATTTTATAATTTCTTTAATCTTTCCATATTCTTCGAAATAAAATGAAAAATTAATGTTTAAGAAGTGACAGAGGAAAAAAAATTAACTAAAATCAAACCGTCTCTTAAAAAAGTTCTTATATATTTTTATTGAAAGTAAATGCTATATTACTACTAAAACTAGATATAAACTACTTAGAGTAAGAAAGCAATTACAAATAAAGTTAGTTGTAAAATTTACATGAGTTTTATGTGTGACTGTTTTAATATTCTATGGTCTAAGTTACCTTTTTTTTTTGTTATCCACATTTCTTATTAAATAATTTGGCGCCGACTTCAAAAATTTTTAGCTTTTTTTTGGAGGAGGTTTTTTTTTAAATTACATTTTTAATTTTGAAATCATCACGAAATTAACGATTAAGATGGAAATGAAAACTACTTATTTTTAGTAGTCGGTTAGAACAAGGCTGATGTTTAAATCTTTATTGGCGAAGTGTGTTCACCTTTATTTTAAATATTTAATGCATTAACTTTAAATATCGATATTTCTACTAGAATATATTAACATGGAAAAAATTATTTTTTAAGGTTCCTGGGTTGATTCGTTTCGTATTTGTTGCTTTTGTGGTTTCAAAATTTGGATAATTTAATTGCTGCAGTATTTCACAATCTTTCTCCTTAACTAAGTTCACCAAACGCTGAACTCTAGAGATCTTTAAATTTTTATGCGCCATTGTACATTCGAAAGTTCGGAACTCCAACTAAAAAACTAGAAATGGGCTAAATATTACAGCATAATTTATAAAGTAACTTTAGTACAGGGTCCTGCAACAGTGCGTGTAACGAATTTTGTTTAAGTTCATGTTTAAATATTACACACACGCCTCACACACGAATCACACACGCCTCACACACGCCTCACCCATGCCTCACACACGCCTCACACACACCTCTCACACGCCTCTCACGCGCCTCTCACACGCCTCTCACACGCCTTACACACGCCTCACACACACCTCACACAAACTTCACCTCATACAGGCCTCACACGCAACTCACACACGCCTCACACACACCTCAAACACACCTAACACAAACCTCTCACATGCCTCACACACGTCTCACACACACACACACCTCACACACGCCTCACCCACGCCTCACACACGCCTCACACACGCCTCACACACACCTCAAACACACCTCACACACACCTCACACTCACTTCACACACCTAACACACACCTCTCACATGCCTCACACACGTCTCACACACACACCTCAGACACGCCTCACACAAGCCTCACACACGCCTCGCACACACCTCACACACACCTTACACACACCTCACACAAACTTCCCACAAAATTCAAACACGCCTCATACACGCCTCTCACTCGCCTAACACACGCCTCACACAAGCCTCACACCCGCTCTACACACGTTTCACACACGCCTCACACACGCTTCACACACGCTTCACACACGCCTCACACACGCCTCACACACGCCTCACACACGCCTCACACACGACTCACATACGCCTCACACAATCCTCACACCCGCTCCACACACGTCTCACACCCGCTCCTCTCACACGCCTCACGCACACGTCTCACACGCCTCTCACACGCCTCACACACGCCTCACACACGCCTCACACACGCCTCACACACGCCTCACACACGCCTCACACACGCCCCACACACGCCTCACACACGCCTCACACACGCCTCACACACGCCTCACACACGCCTCACACACGCCTCACACACGCCTCACACACGCCTCACACACGCCTCACACACGCCTCACACACGCCTCACACACGCCTCACACACGCCTCACACACACCTCACACACACCTTACACACACCTCACACAAACTTCCCACAAAATTCAAACAAGCCTCATACACGCCTCTCACTCGCCTAACACACGCCTCACACAAGCCTCACACCCGCTCTACACACGTTTCACACACGCCTCACACACGCTTCACACACGCTTCACACACGCCTCACACACGCCTCACACACGCCTCACACACGCCTCACATACGCCTCACACACACCTCACACACGCCCCACGCACACCTCTCACACGACTCTCACACGCCTCACACATGCCTCACACAATCCTCACACCCGCTCCACACACGCCTCACACCCGCTCCTCTCACACACCTCTCACACGCCTCTCACGCGCCTCTCACACGCCTCTCACGCGCCTCTCACGCGCCTCACACACGCCTCACACACGCCTCACACACGCCTCACACACGCCTCACACACGCCTCACACAAGCCTCACACACGCCTCACATCTGCCTGACACACGCCTCACACACGCCTCTCACACGCCTCTCACGCGCCTCTCACACGCCTCTCACGCGCCTTTCACGCGCCTCACACACGCCTCACACACGCCTCACACACGCCTCACACAATCCTCACACCCGCTCCACACACGCCTCACGCACGCGTCTCACACGCCTCTCACACGCCTCACACACGCCTCACACACGCCTCACACACGCCTCACACACGCCTCACACGCCTCACACACGCCTCACACACGCCTCACACACGCCTCACACACGCCTCACACACGCCTCACACACGCCTCACACACGCCTCACACACGCCTCACATACGCCCCACACACGCCTCACATACGCCTCACACAAGCATCACACACGCTTCACACACGCCTCACATACGCCTCACATATGTCACACACGCCTCACACACGCCTCACACACGCCTCACACACGCCTCACACACGCCTCACACACGCCTCACACACGCCTCACACACGCCTCACACACGCCTCACACTCGCCTTACACACGCCTCACACACACCTCACACAAACTTCACACACAACTCACACACACCTCACACACCCCTCACACACACCTCACACAAACCTCACACACGCCTCACACTCACCTCACACACACCTCATACACACCTCACACAGGCCTCATACAGGCCTCACACGCAACTCACACACGCCTCACACACACCTCAAACACACCTAACACAAACCTCTCACATGCCTCACACACGTCTCACACACACACACCTCACACACGCCTCACCCACGCCTCACACACGCCTCACACACGAATCACACACACCTCAAACACACCTCACACACACCTCACACTCACCTCACACACCTAACACACACCTCTCACATGCCTCACACACGTCTCACACACACACCTCAGACACGCCTCACACAAGCCTCACACACGCCTCGCACACACCTCACACACACCTTACACACACCTCACACAAACTTCCCACAAAATTCAAACAAGCCTCATACACGCCTCTCACTCGCCTAACACACGCCTCACACAAGCCTCACACCCGCTCTACACACGTTTCACACACGCCTCACACACGCTTCACACACGCTTCACACACGCCTCACACACGCCTCACACACGCCTCACACACGCCTCACATACGCCTCACACACACCTCACACACGCCCCACGCACACCTCTCACACGACTCTCACACGCCTCACACATGCCTCACACAATCCTCACACCCGCTCCACACACGCCTCACACCCGCTCCTCTCACACACCTCTCACACGCCTCTCACGCGCCTCTCACACGCCTCTCACGCGCCTCTCACGCGCCTCACACACGCCTCACACACGCCTCACACACGCCTCACACACGCCTCACACACGCCTCACACAAGCCTCACACACGCCTCACATCCGCCTGACACACGCCTCACACACGCCTCTCACACGCCTCTCACGCGCCTCTCACACGCCTCTCACGCGCCTTTCACGCGCCTCACACACGCCTCACACACGCCTCACACACGCCTCACGCACACCTCTCACACGACTCTCACACGCCTCACACACGCTTCACACAATCCTCACACCCGCTCCACACACGCCTCACACCCGCTCCTCTCACACGCCTCACGCACGCGTCTCACACGCCTCTCACACGCCTCACACACGCCTCACACACGCCTCACACACGCCTCACACACGCCTCACACTCGCCTCCCACACACCTCACACAAACTTCACACACAACTCACACACACCTCACACACCCCTCACACACACCTCACACACACCTCACACACCTCACACACACCTCACACTCACCTCACACCCACATCACACACACCTTACACACACATCAAACACACTTCACACGCGCACAGAGAGAGAGAGAGAGAGAGAGAGAGAGAGAGAGATCAATTCCAAATTAAAAATCGAAAAATAAAATTTTTATCAAAGACTTCTAAAAGTGCGCTAAAAAGTGAAAAATAACTATAAATTTTTATATGAAATTGAAATTTTTGAAGTCGGCGCCAAATTATTTCTAAATGAAATAAATAACTACTAATATATACAAATTATTGTAAGAAACCAATTACAAATAAAGTATTTTTAATCTGTTTATCAAATTTTGTCTGGTATTGAGTTGGCGCCGACTTCAAAAATTTTAATTTCAAATAAAAATTTATAATTATTTTTCACTTTTTATCACACTTTTAGAAGTCGATTCAATTTTTTTATAAAAATTTTATAATTTCTTTAATCTTTCCATATTCTTCGAAATAAAATGAAAAATTAATGTTTAAGAAGTGACAGAGGAAAAAAAATTAACTAAAATCAAACCGTCTCTTAAAAAAGTTCTTATATATTTTTATTGAAAGTAAATGCTATATTACTACTAAAACTAGATATAAACTACTTAGAGTAAGAAAGCAATTACAAATAAAGTTAGTTGTAAAATTTACATGAGTTTTATGTGTGACTGTTTTAATATTCTATGGTCTAAGTTACCTTTTTTTTTTGTTATCCACATTTCTTATTAAATAATTTGGCGCCGACTTCAAAAATTTTTAGCTTTTTTTTGGAGGAGGTTTTTTTTTAAATTACATTTTTAATTTTGAAATCATCACGAAATTAACGATTAAGATGGAAATGAAAACTACTTATTTTTAGTAGTCGGTTAGAACAAGGCTGATGTTTAAATCTTTATTGGCGAAGTGTGTTCACCTTTATTTTAAATATTTAATGCATTAACTTTAAATATCGATATTTCTACTAGAATATATTAACATGGAAAAAATTATTTTTTAAGGTTCCTGGGTTGATTCGTTTCGTATTTGTTGCTTTTGTGGTTTCAAAATTTGGATAATTTAATTGCTGCAGTATTTCACAATCTTTCTCCTTAACTAAGTTCACCAAACGCTGAACCCTAGAGATCTTTAAATTTTTATGCGCCATTGTACATTCGAAAGTTCGGAACTCCAACTAAAAAACTAGAAATGGACTAAATATTACAGCATAATTTATAAAGTAACTTTAGTACAGGGTCCTGCAACAGTGCGTGTAACGAATTTTGTTTAAGTTCATGTTTAAATATTACACACACGCCTCACACACGAATCACACACGCCTCACCCATGCCTCACACACGCCTCACACACACCTCTCACACGCCTCTCACGCGCCTCTCACACGCCTCTCACACGCCTTACACACGCCTCACACACACCTCACACAAACTTCACCTCATACAGGCCTCACACGCAACTCACACACGCCTCACACACACCTCAAACACACCTAACACAAACCCCTCACATGCCTCACACACGTCCCACACACACACACATCTCACACACGCCTCACCCACGCCTCACACACGCCTCACACACGCCTCACACACACCTCAAACACACCTCACACACACCTCACACTCACCTCACACACCTAACACACACCTCTCACATGCCTCACACACGTCTCACACACACACCTCAGACACGCCTCACACAAGCCTCACACACGACTCGCACACACCTCACACACACCTTACACACACCTCACACAAACTTCCCACAAAATTCAAACACGCCTCATACACGCCTCTCACTCGCCTAACACACGCCTCACACAAGCCTCACACCCGCTCTACACACGTTTCACACACGCCTCACACACGCTTCACACACGCTTCACACACGCCTCACACACGCCTCACACACGCCTCACACACGCCTCACATACGCCTCACACACACCTCACAAACGCCTCACGCACCCCTCTCACACGACTCTCACACGCCTCACACACGCCTCACACACGCCTCACACACGCCTCACACACGCCCCACACACGCCTCACACACGCCTCACACACGCCTCACACACGCCTCACACACGCCTCACACACGCCTCACACACGCCTCTCACACGCCACACGCACGCGTCTCACACGCCTCACATACGCCTCACACAAGCTTCACACACGCTTCACACACGCCTCACATACGCCTCACATATGTCACACACGCCTCACACACGCCTCACACACGCCTCACACACGCCTCCCACACGCCTCACACACGCCTCACACACGCCTCACACACGCCTCACACACGCCTCACACACGCCTCACACACGCCTCACACACGCCTCACACACGCCTCACACACGCCTCACACACGCCTCACACACGCCTCACACACGCCTCACACACGCCTCACACAAGCCTCACACACGCCTCACACACGCCTCACACACGCCACACGCACGCGTCTCACACGCCTCACACGCCTCACACACGCCTCACAAACGCCACACACACGCCTCTCACACGCCTCTCACACGCCTCTCACGCGCCTCTCACGCGCCTCTCACACGCCTCTCACGCGCCTCTCACGCGCCTAACACACGCCTCACACACGCCTCTCACACGCCTCACACACGCCTCACACACGCCTCACACACGCCTCACACACGCCTCACACACGACTCACACACGCCTCACACACGCCTCATACACGCCTCACGCACGCCTCATACACGCCTCACGCACACCTCTCACACGCCTCACACACGCCTCTCACACGCCACACGCACGCGTCTCACACGCCTCTCACACGCCTCACACACGCCTCACACACGCCTCACACACGCCTCACACACGCCACACACGCCTCTCACACGCCTCTCACGCGCCTCACACACGCCTCACACACGCCTCACACACGCCTCACGCACACCTCTCACACGACTCTCACACGCCTCACACACGCCTCACACAATCCTCACACCCGCTCCACACACGCCTCACACCCGCTCCTCTCACACGCCTCACGCACGCGTCTCACACGCCTCTCACACGCCTCACACACGCCTCACACACGCCTCATAGACGCCTCACACACGCCCCACACACGCCTCACACACGCCTCACACACGCCTCACACACGCCTCACACACGCCTCACACACGCCTCACACACGCCTCACACACGCCTCACACACGCCTCACACACGCCTCACACACGCCTCACACACGACTCACACACGCCTCACACACGCCTCTCACACGCCTCTCACGCGCCTCTCACGCGCCTCTCACGCGCCTCTCACGCGCCTCTCACACGCCTCTCACACGCCTCACACGCGCCTCACTCACGCGTCACACACTTATCACACACACCTCACACACGCCTCACACATGCCTCACACACGCCTCCACACGTTTCACACTCGCCTCACAAACGTTTCATACACGCTTCACACACGCCTCACACACGCCTCACACACGCCCCATACATGCCTAACACACGCCCCTCACACGCCTCACACACGCCTCACAAACGCCCCACTCACGCCTCACACATGCCTCACTCACGCTTCACACACGCCTCACACACGCCTCACACACACACATCTCACACATCACACACACGCCTCCTTCACGCCTCACACATGCCTAACACACGCCCCTCACACGCCTCACACACGCCTCACAAACGCCTCACACTTGCCTCACAAACGCCCCACTCACGCCTCACACAAGCCTCACACACGTATCACTCACGTTTCACACACGCCTCACACACGTTTCACAAACGCCTCACACACGCCTCACACACGCCTCACTCACGCCTCACACACGCCTCACACACGAATCACACACGCCTCCCATACGCCTCACATACGTCTCGCACGCCTCACACACGCCTCACACACGCCTCACACTCACCTCACACACACCTCACACACACCTAACACAGGCCTCATACAGGCCTCACACGCACCTCACACACGCCTCACACACACCTCAAACACACCTCACACACACCTCACACTCACCTCACACATACCTAACACACACCTCTCACACGTCTCACACACACACCTCACACACGCCTCACACACGCCTCACACACGCCTCACACACGCCTCACACACGCCTCACACATCACACACACGCCTCCCTCACGCCTCACACATGCCTAACACACGCCCCTCACACGCCTCACACACGCCTCACAAACGCTCCACTCACGCCTCACACATGCCTCACTCGCGCTTCACACACGCCTCACACACGCCTCACACACACATCTCACACATCACACACACGCCTCCCTCACGCCTCACACATGCCTAACACACGCCCCTCACACGCCTCACACACGCCTCACAAACGCCTCACACTCGCCTCACAAACGCCCCACTCACGCCTCACACAAGCCTCACACACGTATCACTCACGTATCACACACGCCTCACACACGCCTCACACACGCCTCACACACGCCTCACACACGCCTCACACACGCCTCACACACGCCTCACACACGCCCCACTCACGCCTCACACAAGCCTCACACACGTATCACACACGCCTCACACACGCCTCACACACGAATCACACACGCCACACACACGCCTCACACACGCCTCACACACGCCTCACACACGCCTCACACACGCCTCACACACGAATCACACACGCCTCCCATACGCCTCACATACGTCTCGCACGCCTCACACACGCCTCACACACGCCTCACACACGCCTCACACACACTTCACACACACTTCACACACACCTCACACAAACCTCACACACGCCTCACACTCACCTCACACACACCTCACACACACCTCACACACACCTCACACACACCTCACACAGGCCTCATACAGGCCTCACACGCACCTCACACACGCCTCACACACACCTTAAACACACCTCACACACACCTCACACTCACCTCACACACACCTAACACACACCTCTCACACGTCTCACACACACACCTCACACACGCCTCACACACTCCTCACACACGCCTCACACACGCCTCACACACACCTCAAACACACCTCACACACACCTCACACACACCTCACACTCACCTCACACACACCTAACACACACCTCTCACATGCCTCACACACGTCTCACACACACACACACCTCACACACGCCACACAAACGCTTCACACACGCCTCGCACACACCTCACACACACCTCTCACACACCACACACACACCTCACACAAACTTCCCACAAAATTCACACACGCCTCACACACGCCTCTCACACGCCTAACACAATCCTCACACAAGCCTCACACCCGCTCCACACACGCCTCACACACGCCTCACACACGCCTCACACACGCCTCACACACGCCTCACACACGCCTCACACACGCCTCACACACGCCTCACACACGCCTCACACACGCCTCACACACGCCTCACACACGCCTCACACACGCCTCACACACGCCTCACACACTCCTCACACACGCCTCACACACGCCTCACACACGCCTCACACACGCCTCACACACGCCTCACACACGTCTCACACACGCCTCACGCACGCCTCTCACACGCCTCTCCCACGCCTCTCACGCGCCTCTCACTCGCCTCTCACGCGCCTCACACACGCCTCACACACGCCTCACACACGCATCACACACGCCTCACACACGCCTCACACACGCCTCACACACGCCTCACACACGCCTCGCATACGCCTCACACAAGCCTCACATACGCCTCACACAAGCCTCACACACGCTTCACACACGCCTCACATACGTCTCACATATGTCAGACACGCCTCACACACGCCTCACACACGCCTCACACACGCCTCACACACGCCTCACACACGCCTCACACACGCCTCACACACGCCTCACACACGCCTCACACACGCCTCACACTCGCCTCACACACGTCTCACACACACCTCACACAAACTTCACACACAACTCACACACACCTCACATACCCCTCACACACACCTCACACAAACCTCACACATGCCTCCCACTCACCTCACACACACCTCATACACACCTCACACACGCCTCAAACATGCCTCACACACGCCTCACACACGTTTCACACACGCCTCACACACCTTTCACAAACGCCTCACACACACCTCACACACGCCTCACACACGAATGACACACGCCTCCCATACGCCTCACATACGTCTCGCACGCCTCACACACGCCTCACACACACTTCACACACACCTCACACAAACCTCACACACGCCTCAAACTCACCTCACACACACCTCACACACACCTCACACAGGCCTCATAGAGGCCTCACACGCACCTCACACACGCCTCACACACACCTCAAACACACCTCACACACACCTCACACACACCTCTCACACGTCTCACACACACACACCTCACACACGCCTCACACACGCCTCACACACACCTCAAACACACCTCACACACACCTCACACACACCTCACACTCACCTCACACACACCTAACACACACCTCACACAAACCTCACACACGCCTCACACTCACCTCACACTCACCTCACACACACCTAACAAACACCTCTCACACGTCTCACACACACACCTCACACACGCCTCACACACGCCTCACACACACCTCAAACACACCTCACACACACTTCACACACACCTCACACTCACCTCACACACACCTAACACACACCTCTCACATGCCTCACACACGTCTCACACACACACCACACACACGCCTCACAAACGCTTCACACACGCCTCACACACACCTCAAACACACCTTACACACACCTCACACACACCTCGCACTCACCTCACACACACCTAACACACACCTCTCACATGCCTCACACACGCCTCACACACAACACACACACCTCACACAAACTTCCCACAAAATTCACACACGCCTCACACACGCCTCTCACACGCCTAACACACGCCGAACACAAGCCTCACACCCGCTCCACACACGCCTCACACACGCCTCACACACGCCTCACACACGCCTCACACACGCCTCACACACGCCTCACACACGCCTCACACACGCCTCACACACGCCTCACACTCCTCACACACGCCTCACACACGCCTCACACACGCCTCACACACGACTCACACACGACTCACACACGCCTCACACTCCTCACACACGCCTCACACACGCCTCACACACGACTCACACACGCCTCACACACGCCTCACACAAGCCTCACAAACGCTTCACACACGCTTCACATACGCCTCAAACACGCTTCAAACACGCCTCACATAAGCCTCACATATGTCACACACGCCTCACACACGCTTCATACACGCCTCCCACACGCCTCACACCCGCTCCACACACGCCTGACACCCGCTCCACACACGCCTCACACACGCCTCACACACGCCTCACGCACGCGTCTCACACGCCTCACACTCGCCTCACACACGCCTCACACACGCCTCACACACGCCTCACACACGCCTCACACACGCCTCACACACGCCTCACACACGCCTCACACACGCCTCACACACGCCTCACACATGCCTCACACACGCCTCACACACGCCTCACACACGCCTCACACACGCCTCACACACGCCTCACACACGCCTCACACACGCCTCACACACGCCTCACACACGCCTCACACACGCCTCACACACGCCTCACACACTTTTCACACACGCCTCACACACGCCCCCACATACGCCTCACACAAGCCTCACACACGTTTCACACACGCCTCACACACGCTTCACACACGCAACACACACGCCTCACACACGCCTCACACACGCATCACACACGCCTCACACACGCCTCACACACGTCTCACACACGCCTCACACACGCCTCACACACGCCTCACACACGCCTCACACACGCCTCACACACGCCTCACACACGCCTCACACTCGCCTCACACACGCCTCACACACACCTCACACAAACTTCACACACAACTCACACACACCTCACACACCTTTCACAAACACCTCACACAAACCTCACACACGCCTCACACTCACCTCACACACACCTCACACACACCTCACACAGGCCTCATAGAGGCCTCACACGCACCTCACACACGCCTCACACACACCTCAAACACACCTCACACACACCTCACACACACCTCTCACACGTCTCACACACACACCTCACATACGCCTCTCACCCGCCTCTCACGCGCCTCTCACGCGCCTCTCACACGCCTCTCACACGCCTCTCACGCGCCTCACACACGCCTCACACACGCCTCACACACGCCTCACACACGCCTCACACACGCCTCACACACGCCTCACACACGCCTCACACATGCCTCACACACGCCTCCACACGTTTCACACTCGCCGCACAAACGTTTCATACACGCTTCACACACGCCTCACACACGCCTCACACACACACATCTCACACATCACACACACGCCTCCCTCACGCCTCACACATGCCTAACACACGCCCCTCACACGCCTCACACACGCCTCACAAACGCCCCACTCACGACTCACACATGCCTCACTCACGCTTCACACACGCCTCACACACGCCTCACACACAGACATCTCACACATCACACACACTCCTCCCTCACGCCTCACACATGCCTAACACACGCCCCTCACACGCCTCACACACGCCTCACAAACGCCTCACACTTGCCTCACAAACGCCCCACTCACGCCTCACACAAGCCTCACACACGTATCACTCACGTATCACACACGCCTCACACACGCCTCACACACGCCTCACAAACGCCCCACTCACGCCTCACACAAGCCTCACACACGTATCACACACGCCTCACACACGCCTCACACACGAATCACACACGCCACACACACGCCTCACACACGCCTCACACACGTTTCACACACGCCTCACACACGTTTCACAAACGCCTCACACACACCTCACACACGCCTCACACACGCCTCACACACGCCTCACACACGAATCACACACGCCTCCCATACGCCTCACATACGTCTCGCACGCCTCACACACGCCTCACACACGCCTCACACACACTTCACACACACTTCACACACACCTCACACAAACCTCACACACGCCTCACACTCACCTCACACACACCTCACACACACCTCACACAGGCCTCATACAGGCCTCACACGCACCTCACACACGCCTCACACACACCTCAAACACACCTCACACACACCTCACACTCACCTCACACACACCTAACACACACCTCTCACACGTCTCACACACACACCTCACACACGCCTCACACACGCCTCACACACGCCTCACACACACCTCAAACACACCTCACACACACCTCACACACACCTCACACTCACCTCACACACACCTAACACACACCTCTCACATGCCTCACACAAGTCTCACACACACACCTCACACACGCCTCACACACGCCTCACACACGCCTCACACACGCCTCACACACACCTCAAACACACCTCACACACACCTCACACACACCTCACACTCACCTCACACACACCTCACACACACCTCTCACACACCACACATACACCTCACACACACCTAACACACACCTCTCACACGTCTCACACACACACCTCACACACGCCTCACACACGCCTCACACACGCCTCACACACACCTCAAACAAACCTCACACACACCTCACACACACCTCACACTCACCTCACACACACCTAACACACACCTCTCACATGCCTCACACAAGTCTCACACACACACCTCACACACGCCTCACACACGCCTCACACACGCTTCACACAATCCTCACACCCGCTCCACACACGCCTCACACCCGCTCCTCTCACACGCCTCACGCACGCGTCTCACACGCCTCTCACACGCCTCACACACGCCTCACACACGCCTCACACACGCCACACACACGCCTCTCACACGCCTCTCACGCGCCTCTCACGCGCCTCACACACGCCTCACACACGCCTCACACACGCCTCACGCACACCTCTCACACGACTCTCACACGCCTCACACACGCCTCTCACACGCCTCACACACGCCTCACACACGCCTCACACACGCCTCACACACGCCTCACACACGCCTCACACACGCCCCACACACGCCTCACACACGCCTCACACACGCCTCACACACGCCTCACACACGCCTCACACACGCCTCACACACGCCTCACACACGCCTCACACACGCCTCACACACGCCCCACACACGCTCCACACACGCCTCATACGCGCCTCACTCACGCCTCACTCACGCGTCACACACTTATCACACACACCTCACACACGCCTCACACATGCCTCACACACGCCTCCACACGTTTCACACTCGCCTCACAAACGTTTCATACACGCTTCACACACGCCTCACACACGCCTCACACACGCCCCATACACGCCTCACACACGCCTCACACACGCCTCACACACGCCTCACACACGCCTCACACACGCCTCACACACGCCTCACACACGCCTCACACACGCCTCACACACGCCTCACACACGCCTCACACACGCCTCACACACGCCTCCACACGTTTCACACTCGCCTCACAAACGTTTCATACACGCTTCACACACGCCTCACACACGCCTCACACACACACATCTCACACATCACACACACGCCTCCCTCACGCCTCACACATGCCTAACACACGCCCCTCACACGCCTCACACACGCCTCACAAACGCCCCACTCACGCCTCACACATGCCTCACTCACGCTTCACACACGCCTCACACACGCCTCACACACACACATCTCACACATCACACACACGCCTCCCTCACGCCTCACACATACCTAACACACGCCCCTCACACGCCTCACACACGCCTCACAAACGCCTCACATTTGCCTCACAAACGCCCCACTCACGCCTCACACAAGCCTCACACACGTATCACTCACGTATCACACACGCCTCACACACGCCTCACACACGCCTCACAAACGCCCCACTCACGCCTCACACAAGCCTCACACACGCCTCACACACGCCTGTCACACGCCTGTCACACGCCTCTCACGCGCCTCTCACGCGCCTCTCACGCGCCTCTCACGCGCCTCTCACGCGCCTCTCACACGCCTCACACACGCCTCACACACGCCTCACACACGCCTCACACGCGCCTCACTCACGCCTCACTCACGCGTCACACACTTATCACACACACCTCACACACGCCTCACACATGCCTCACACACGCCTCCACACGTTTCACACTCGCCTCACAAACGTTTCATACACGCTTCAGACACGCCTCACACACGCCTCACACACGCCCCATACACGCCTCACACACGCCTCACACACGCCTCACACACGCTTCACACACGCCTCACACACGCCTCACACACGCCTCACACACGCCTCACACACGCCTCACACACGCCTCACACACGCCTCACACACGCCTCACACACGCCTCACACACGCCTCACACACGCCTCACACACGCCTCACACACGCCTCCACACGTTTCACACTCGCCTCACAAACGTTTCATACACGCTTCACACACGCCTCACACACGCCTCACACACACACATCTCACACATCACACACACGCCTCCCTCACGCCTCACACATGCCTAACACACGCCCCTCACACGCCTCACACACGCCTCACAAACGCCCCACTCACGCCTCACACATGCCTCACTCACGCTTCACACACGCCTCACACACGCCTCACACACACACATCTCACACATCACACACACGCCTCCCTCACGCCTCACACATGCCTAACACACGCCCCTCACACGCCTCACACACGCCTCACAAACGCCTCACACTTGCCTCACAAACGCCCCACTCACGCCTCACACAAGCCTCACACACGTATCACTCACGTATCACACACGCCTCACACACGCCTCACACACGCCTCACAAACGCCCCACTCACGCCTCACACAAGCCTCACACACGTATCACACACGCCTCACACACGCCTCACACACGAATCACACACGCCACACACACGCCTCACACACGCCTCACACACGTTTCACACACGCCTCACACACGTTTCACAAACGCCTCACACACACCTCACACACGCCTCACACAGGCCTCACACACGCCTCACACACGAATCACACAGGCCTCCCATACGCCTCACATACGTCTCGCACGCCTCACACACGCATCACACACGCCTCACACACACTTCACACACACTTCACACACACCTCACACAAACCTCACACACGCCTCACACTCACCTCACACACATCTCACACACACCTCACACAGGCCTCATACAGGCCTCACACGCACCTCACACACGCCTCACACACACCTCAAACACACCTCACACACACCTCACACACACCTCACACACACCTAACACACACCTCTCACACGTCTCACACACACACCTCACACACGCCTCACACACGCATCACACACGCCTCACACACACCTCAAACACACCTCACACACACCTCACACACACCTCACACTCACCTCACACACACCTAACACACACCTCTCACATGCCTCACACAAGTCTCACACACACACCTCACACACGCCTCACACACGCCTCACACACGCCTCACACACGCCTCACACACACCTCAAACACACCTCACACAAACCTCACACACACCTCACACTCACCTCACACACACCTCACACACACACCTCTCACACACCACACACACACCTCACACAAACTTCCCACAAAATTCACACACGCCTCACACACGCCTCTCACACGCCTCACACACGCCTCACACACGCCTCACACACGCCTCACACACGCCTCACACACGCCTCACACACGCCTCACACACGCCTCACACACGCCTCACACACGCCTCACACACGCCTCACAAACGCCTCACACACGCCTCTCACGCGCCTCTCACACGCCTCTCACACGCCTCTCACGCGCCTCACACATGCCTCACACACGCCTCACACACGCCTCACACACGCCTCACACATGCCTCACACAAGCCTCCACACGTTTCACACTCGCCTCACAAACGTTTCATACACGCTTCACACACGCCTCACACACGCCTCACACACACACATCTCACACATCACACACACGCCTCCCTCACGCCTCACACATGCCTAACACAGGCCCCTCACACGCCTCACACACGCCTCACACACACACATCTCACACATCACACACACGCCTCCCTCACGCCTCACACATGCCTAACACACGCCCCTCACACGCCTCACACACGCCTCACAAACGCCTCACACTTGCCTCACAAACGCCCCACTCACGCCTCACACAAGCCTCACACACGTATCACTCACGTATCACACACGCCTCACACACGCCTCACACACGCCTCACAAACGCCCCACTCACGCCTCACACAAGCCTCACACACGTATCACACACGCCTCACACACGCCTCACACACGAATCACACACGCCACACACACGCCTCACACACGCCTCACACACGTTTCACACACGCCTCACACACGTTTCACAAACGCCTCACACACACCTCACACACGCCTCACACACGCCTCACACACGCCTCACACACGAATCACACACGAATCACACACGCCTCCCATACGCCTCACATACGTCTCGCACGCCTCACACACGCCTCACACACGCCTCACACACACTTCACACACACTTCACACACACCTCACACAAACCTCACACACGCCTCACACTCACCTCACACACACCTCACACAGGCCTCATACAGGCCTCACACGCACCTCACACACGCCTCACACACACCTCAAACACACCTCACACACACCTCACACTCACCTCACACACACCTAACACACACCTCTCACACGTCTCACACACACACCTCACACACACCTCACACACGCCTCACACACGCCTCACACACGCCTCACACACGCCTCACACACGCCTCACACACGCCTCACACAAGCCTCACACACGCCTCACACACGCCTCACACACGCCACACGCACGCGTCTCACACGCCTCACACGCCTCACACACGCCTCACAAACGCCACACACACGCCCCTCACACGCCTCTCACGCGCCTCTCACACGCCTCTCACGCGCCTCTCACGCGCCTAACACACGCCTCTCACGCGCCTAACACACGCCTCACACACGCCTCACACACGCCTCACACACGACTCACACACGCCTCACACACGCCTCATACACGCCTCACGCACGCCTCATACACGCCTCACGCACACCTCTCACACGCCTCACACACGCCTCTCACACGCCACACGCACGCGTCTCACACGCCTCTCACACGCCTCTCACACGCCTCACACACGCCTCACACACGCCTCACACACGCCACACACACGCCACACACACGCCTCTCACGCGCCTCTCACGCGCCTCACACACGCCTCACACACGCCTCACACACGCCTCACGCACACCTCTCACACGACTCTCACAAGCCTCACACACGCCTCTCACACGTTTCACACACGCCTCACACACGCCTCACACACGCCTCACACACGCCCCACACACGCCTCACACACGCCTCACACACGCCTCACACACGCCTCACACACGCCTCACACACGCCTCACACACACACATCTCACACATCACACACACGCCTCCCTCACGCCTCACACATGCCTAACACACGCCCCTCACACGCCTCACACACACCTCACAAACGCCCCACTCACGCCTCACACAAGCCTCACACACGTATCACACACGCCTCACACACGCCTCACACACGAATCACACACGCCACACACACGCCTCACACACGCCTCACACACGTTTCACACACGCCTCACACACGTTTCACAAACGCCTCACACACACCTCACACACGCCTCACACACGCCTCACACACGCCTCACACACGAATCACACACGCCTCCCATACGCCTCACATACGTCTCGCACGCCTCACACACGCCTCACACACGCCTCACACACGCCTCACACACGTCTCACACACGCCTCACACACGCCTCACACACACCTCACACACACCTTACACACACCTCACACAAACTTCCCACAAAATTCAAACAAGCCTCATACACGCCTCTCACACGCCTAACACAATCCTCACACAAGCCTCACACCCGCTCCACACACGCCTCACACACGCCTCACACACGCCTCACACACGCCTCACACACGCCTCACACACGCCTCACACACGCCTCACACACGCCTCACACACGCCTCACACACGCCTCACACACGCCTCACACACGCCTCACACACGCCTCACACACGCCTCACACACGCCTCACACACGCCTCACACACGCCTCACACACGCCTCACACACGCCTCACACAAGCCTCACACACGCCTCGCACACACCTCACACACACCTCACACAAACTTCCCACAAAATTCAAACAAGCCTCATACACGCCTCTCACTCGCCTAACACACGCCTCACACAAGCCTCACACCCGCTCTACACACGTTTCACACACGCCTCACACACGCTTCACACACGCTTCACACACGCCTCACACACGCCTCACATACGCCTCACACACGCCTCACATACGCCTCACACAAGCCTCACACACGCTTCACACACGCCTCACATACGCCTCACATATGTCACACACGCCTCACACACGCCTCACACACGCCTCACACACGCCTCACACACGCCTCACACACGCCTCACACACGCCTCACACACGCCTCACACACGCCTCACACAAGCCTCACACACGCCTCGCACACACCTCTCACACACCACACACACACCTCACACAAACTTCCCACAAAATTCACACACGCCTCATACACGCCTCTCACACGCCTAACACAATCCTCACACAAGCCTCACACCCGCTCCACACACGCCTCACACACGCCTCACACACGCCTCACACACGCCTCACACACGCCTCACACACGCCTCACACACGCCTCACACACGCCTCACACACGCCTCACACACGCCTCACACACTCCTCACACACGCCTCACACACGCCTCACACACGCCTCACACACGCCTCACACACGCCTCACACACGCCTCACACACGCCTCACACACGTCTCACACACGCCTCACACACGCCTCACACACGCCTCACACACGCCTCACACACGCCTCACACAAGCCTCACACACGCCTCGCACACACCTCACACACACCTTACACACACCTCACACAAACTTCCCACAAAATTCAAACAAGCCTCATACACGCCTCTCACTCGCCTAACACACGCCTCACACAAGCCTCACACCCGCTCTACACACGTTTCACACACGCCTCACACACGCTTCACACACGCTTCACACACGCCTCACATACGCCTCACACACACCTCACACACGCCTCACGCACACCTCTCACACGACTCTCACACGCCTCACACATGCCTCACACAATCCTCACACCCGCTCCACACACGCCTCACACCCGCTCCTCTCACACACCTCACGCACGCGTCTCACACGCCTCTCACACGCCTCACACACGCCTCACACACGCCCCACACACGCCTCACACACGCCTCACACACGCCTCACACACGCCTCACACACGCCTCACACACGCCTCACACACGCCTCACACACGCCTCACACACGCCTCAAACACGCCTCACACACACCTCTCACACGCCTCTCACGCGCCTCTCACACGCCTCTCACGCGCCTCTCACGCGCCTCACACACGCCTCACACACGCCTCACACACGCCTCACACACGCCTCACACACGCCTCACACACGCCTCACACAAGCCTCACACACGCCTCACACACGCCTCACACACGCCTCACACACGCCTCTCACCCGCCTCTCACGCGCCTCTCACACGCCTCTCACGCGCCTTTCACGCGCCTCACACACGCCTCACACACGCCTCACACACGCCTCACGCACACCTCTCACACGACTCTCACACGCCTCACACACGCTTCACACAATCCTCACACCCGCTCCACACACGCCTCACACCCGCTCCTCTCACACGCCTCACGCACGCGTCTCACACGCCTCTCACACGCCTCACACACGCCTCACACACGCCTCACACACGCCACACACACGCCTCACACACGCCTCACACAAGCCTCACACACGCCTCACACACGCCTCACACTCGCCTCACACACACCTCACACAAACTTCACACACAACTCACACACACCTCACACACCCCTCACACACACCTCACACACACCTCACACACCTCACACACACCTCACACTCACCTCACACCCACATCACACACACCTTACACACACATCAAACACACTTCACACGCGCACAGAGAGAGAGAGAGAGAGAGAGAGAGAGAGAGAGAGAGAGAGAGAGAGAGAGAGAATCAATTCCAAATTAAAAATCGAAAAATAAAATTTTTATCAAAGACTTCTAAAAGTGCGCTAAAAAGTGAAAAATAACTATAAATTTTTATATGAAATTGAAATTTTTGAAGTCGGCGCCAAATTATTTCTAAATGAAATAAATAACTACTAATATATACAAATTATTGTAAGAAACCAATTACAAATAAAGTATTTTTAATCTGTTTATCAAATTTTGTCTGGTATTGAGTTGGCGCCGACTTCAAAAATTTTAATTTCATATAAAAATTTATAATTATTTTTCACTTTTTATCACACTTTTAGAAGTCGATTCAATTTTTTTATAAAAATTTTATAATTTCTTTAATCTTTCCATATTCTTCGAAATAAAATGAAAAATTAATGTTTAAGAAGTGACAGAGGAAAAAAAATTAACTAAAATCAAACCGTCTCTTAAAAAAGTTCTTATATATTTTTATTGAAAGTAAATGCTATATTACTACTAAAACTAGATATAAACTACTTAGAGTAAGAAAGCAATTACAAATAAAGTTAGTTGTAAAATTTACATGAGTTTTATGTGTGACTGTTTTAATATTCTATGGTCTAAGTTACCTTTTTTTTTTGTTATCCACATTTCTTATTAAATAATTTGGCGCCGACTTCAAAAATTTTTAGCTTTTTTTTGGAGGAGGTTTTTTTTTAAATTACATTTTTAATTTTGAAATCATCACGAAATTAACGATTAAGATGGAAATGAAAACTACTTATTTTTAGTAGTCGGTTAGAACAAGGCTGATGTTTAAATCTTTATTGGCGAAGTGTGTTCACCTTCATTTTAAATATTTAATGCATTAACTTTAAATATCGATATTTCTACTAGAATATATTAACATGGAAAAAATTATTTTTTAAGGTTCCTGGGTTGATTCGTTTCGTATTTGTTGCTTTTGTGGTTTCAAAATTTGGATAATTTAATTGCTGCAGTATTTCACAATCTTTCTCCTTAACTAAGTTCACCAAACGCTGAACTCTAGAGATCTTTAAATTTTTATGCGCCATTGTACATTCGAAAGTTCGGAACTCCAACTAAAAAACTAGAAATGGGCTAAATATTACAGCATAATTTATAAAGTAACTTTAGTACAGGGTCCTGCAACAGTGCGTGTAACGAATTTTGTTTAAGTTCATGTTTAAATATTACACACACGCCTCACACACGAATCACACATGCCTCACACACGCCTCACCCATGCCTCACACACGCCTCACACACACCTCTCACACGCCTCTCACGCGCCTCTCACACGCCTCTCACACGCCTTACACACGCCTCACACACACCTCACACAAACTTCACCTCATACAGGCCTCACACGCAACTCACACACGCCTCACACACACCTCAATCACACCTAACACAAACCTCTCACATGCCTCACACACGTCTCACACACACACACCTCACACACGCCTCACCCACGCCTCACACACGCCTCACACACGCCTCACACACACCTCAAACACACCTCACACACACCTCACACTCACCTCACACACCTAACACACACCTCTCACATGCCTCACACACGTCTCACACACACACCTCAGACACGCCTCACACAAGCCTCACACACGCCTCGCACACACCTCACACACACCTTAAACACACCTCACACAAACTTCCCACAAAATTCAAACACGCCTCATACACGCCTCTCACTCGCCTAACACACGCCTCACACACGCCTCACACACGCCTCACACACGCCTCACACACGCCTCACACACGCCTCACACACGCCTCACACACGCCTCACACACGTCTCACACACGCCTCACGCACGCCTCTCACACGCCTCTCCCACGCCTCTCACGCGCCTCTCACACGCCTCTCACACGCCTCTCACGCGCCTCACACACGCCTCACACACGCCTCACAAACGCCCCACTCACGCCTCACACAAGCCTCACACACGCCTCACACACGCCTGTCACACGCCTGTCACACGCCTCTCACGCGCCTCTCACGCGCCTCTCACGCGCCTCTCACGCGCCTCTCACGCGCCTCTCACGCGCCTCTCACACGCCTCACACACGCCTCACACACGCCTCACACACGCCTCACACGCGCCTCACTCACGCCTCACTCACGCGTCACACACTTATCACACACACCTCACACACGCCTCACACATGCCTCACACACGCCTCCACACGTTTCACACTCGCCTCACAAACGTTTCATACACGCTTCACACACGCCTCACACACGCCTCACACACGCCCCATACACGCCTCACACACGCCTCACACACGCCTCACACACGCCTCACACACGCCTCACACACGCCTCACACACGCCTCACACACGCCTCACACACGCCTCACACACGCCTCACACACGCCTCACACACGCCTCACACACGCCTCACACACGCCTCACACACGCCTCACACACGCCTCACACACGCCTCACACACGCCTCACACACGCCTCCACACGTTTCACACTCGCCTCACAAACGTTTCATACACGCTTCACACACGCCTCACACACGCCTCACACACACACATCTCACACATCACACACACGCCTCCCTCACGCCTCACACATGCCTAACACACGCCCCTCACACGCCTCACACACGCCTCACAAACGCCCCACTCACGCCTCACACATGCCTCACTCACGCTTCACACACGCCTCACACACGCCTCACACACACACATCTCACACATCACACACACGCCTCCCTCACGCCTCACACATGCCTAACACACGCCCCTCACACGCCTCACACACGCCTCACAAACGCCTCACACTTGCCTCACAAACGCCCCACTCACGCCTCACACAAGCCTCACACACGTATCACTCACGTATCACACACGCCTCACACACGCCTCACACACGCCTCACAAACGCCCCACTCACGCCTCACACAAGCCTCACACACGTATCACACACGCCTCACACACGCCTCACACACGAATCACACACGCCACACACACGCCTCACACACGCCTCACACACGTTTCACACACGCCTCACACACGTTTCACAAACGCCTCACACACACCTCACACACGCCTCACACACACCTCACACACGCCTCACACAGGCCTCACACACGCCTCACACACGAATCACACAGGCCTCCCATACGCCTCACATACGTCTCGCACGCCTCACACACGCCTCACACACGCCTCACACACACTTCACACACACCTCACACAAACCTCACACACGCCTCACACTCACCTCACACACATCTCACACACACCTCACACAGGCCTCATACAGGCCTCACACGCACCTCACACACGCCTCACACACACCTCAAACACACCTCACACACACCTCACACACACCTCACACACACCTAACACACACCTCTCACACGTCTCACACACACACCTCACACACGCCTCACACACGCCTCACACACGCCTCACACACACCTCAAACACACCTCAAACACACCTCACACACACCTCACACACACCTCACACTCACCTCACACACACCTAACACACACCTCTCACATGCCTCACACAAGTCTCACACACACACCTCACACACGCCTCACACACGCCTCACACACGCCTCACACACGCCTCACACACACCTCAAACACACCTCACACAAACCTCACACACACCTCACACTCACCTCACACACACCTCACACACACCTCTCACACACCACACACACACCTCACACAAACTTCCCACAAAATTCACACACGCCTCACACACGCCTCTCACACGCCTCACACACGCCTCACACACGCCTCACACACGCCTCACACACGCCTCACACACGCCTCACACACGCCTCACACACGCCTCACACACGCCTCACACACGCCTCACAAACGCCTCACACACGCCTCTCACGCGCCTCTCACACGCCTCTCACACGCCTCTCACGCGCCTCACACACGCCTCACACACGCCTCACACACGCCTCACACACGCCTCACACATGCCTCACACAAGCCTCCACACGTTTCACACTCGCCTCACAAACGTTTCATACACGCTTCACACACGCCTCACACACGCCTCACACACACACATCTCACACATCACACACACGCCTCCCTCACGCCTCACACATGCCTAACACACGCCCCTCACACGCCTCACACACGCCTCACACACACACATCTCACACATCACACACACGCCTCCCTCACGCCTCACACATGCCTAACACACGCCCCTCACACGCCTCACACACGCCTCACAAACGCCTCACACTTGCCTCACAAACGCCCCACTCACGCCTCACACAAGCCTCACACACGTATCACTCACGTATCACACACGCCTCACACACGCCTCACACACGCCTCACAAACGCCCCACTCACGCCTCACACAAGCCTCACACACGTATCACACACGCCTCACACACGCCTCACACACGAATCACACACGCCACACACACGCCTCACACACGCCTCACACACGTTTCACACACGCCTCACACACGTTTCACAAACGCCTCACACACACCTCACACACGCCTCACACACGCCTCACACACGCCTCACACACGAATCACACACGAATCACACACGCCTCCCATACGCCTCACATACGTCTCGCACGCCTCACACACGCCTCACACACGCCTCACACACACTTCACACACACTTCACACACACCTCACACAAACCTCACACACGCCTCACACTCACCTCACACACACCTCACACAGGCCTCATACAGGCCTCACACGCACCTCACACACGCCTCACACACACCTCAAACACACCTCACACACACCTCACACTCACCTCACACACACCTAACACACACCTCTCACACGTCTCACACACACACCTCACACACGCCTCACACACGCCTCACACACGCCTCACACACGCCTCACACACGCCTCACACACGCCTCACACACGCCTCACACACGCCTCACACACGCCTCACACAAGCCTCACACACGCCTCACACACGCCTCACACACGCCACACGCACGCGTCTCACACGCCTCACACGCCTCACACACGCCTCACAAACGCCACACACACGCCCCTCACACGCCTCTCACGCGCCTCTCACGCGCCTCTCACACGCCTCTCACGCGCCTCTCACGCGCCTAACACACGCCTCACACACGCCTCACACACGCCTCACACACGACTCACACACGCCTCACACACGCCTCATACACGCCTCACGCACGCCTCATACACGCCTCACGCACACCTCTCACACGCCTCACACACGCCTCTCACACGCCACACGCACGCGTCTCACACGCCTCTCACACGCCTCTCACCCGCCTCACACACGCCTCACACACGCCTCACACACGCCACACACACGCCACACACACGCCTCTCACGCGCCTCTCACGCGCCTCACACACGCCTCACACACGCCTCACACACGCCTCACGCACACCTCTCACACGACTCTCACAAGCCTCACACACGCCTCTCACACGCTTCACACACGCCTCACACGCCTCACACACGCCTCACACACGCCCCACACACGCCTCACACACGCCTCACACACGCCTCACACACGCCTCACACACGCCTCACACACGCCTCACACGCCTCACACACGCCTCACACACGCCTCACACACGCCTCACACACGCCTCACACACGCCCCACACACGCCTCACACACGCCTCACACACGCCTCACACACGCCTCACACACGCCTCACACACGCCTCACACACGCCTCACACACGCCTCACACACGCCTCACACACGCCTCACACATGCCTCACACACGCCTCACACACGCCTCACACACGCCTCACACACGCCTCACACACGCCTCACACACGCCTCACACACGCCTCACACACGCCTCACACACGCCTCACACACGCCTCACACACTTTTCACACACGCCTCACACACGCCCCCACATACGCCTCACACAAGCCTCACACACGTTTCACACACGCCTCACACACGCTTCACACACGCAACACACACGCCTCACACACGCCTCACACACGCATCACACACGCCTCACACACGCCTCACACACGTCTCACACACGCCTCACACACGCCTCACACACGCCTCACACACGCCTCACACACGCCTCACACACGCCTCACACACGCCTCACACTCGCCTCACACACGCCTCACACACACCTCACACAAACTTCACACACAACTCACACACACCTCACACACCTTTCACAAACACCTCACACAAACCTCACACACGCCTCACACTCACCTCACACACACCTCACACACACCTCACACAGGCCTCATAGAGGCCTCACACGCACCTCACACACGCCTCACACACACCTCAAACACACCTCACACACACCTCACACACACCTCTCACACGTCTCACACACACACCTCACATACGCCTCTCACCCGCCTCTCACGCGCCTCTCACGCGCCTCTCACACGCCTCTCACACGCCTCTCACGCGCCTCACACACGCCTCACACACGCCTCACACACGCCTCACACACGCCTCACACACGCCTCACACACGCCTCACACATGCCTCACACACGCCTCCACACGTTTCACACTCGCCGCACAAACGTTTCATACACGCTTCACACACGCCTCACACACGCCTCACACACACACATCTCACACATCACACACACGCCTCCCTCACGCCTCACACATGCCTAACACACGCCCCTCACACGCCTCACACACGCCTCACAAACGCCCCACTCACGACTCACACATGCCTCACTCACGCTTCACACACGCCTCACACACGCCTCACACACAGACATCTCACACATCACACACACTCCTCCCTCACGCCTCACACATGCCTAACACACGCCCCTCACACGCCTCACACACGCCTCACAAACGCCTCACACTTGCCTCACAAACGCCCCACTCACGCCTCACACAAGCCTCACACACGTATCACTCACGTATCACACACGCCTCACACACGCCTCACACACGCCTCACAAACGCCCCACTCACGCCTCACACAAGCCTCACACACGTATCACACACGCCTCACACACGCCTCACACACGAATCACACACGCCACACACACGCCTCACACACGCCTCACACACGTTTCACACACGCCTCACACACGTTTCACAAACGCCTCACACACACCTCACACACGCCTCACACACGCCTCACACACGCCTCACACACGAATCACACACGCCTCCCATACGCCTCACATACGTCTCGCACGCCTCACACACGCCTCACACACGCCTCTCACACACTTCACACACACTTCACACACACCTCACACAAACCTCACACACGCCTCACACTCACCTCACACACACCTCACACACACCTCACACAGGCCTCATACAGGCCTCACACGCACCTCACACACGCCTCACACACACCTCAAACACACCTCACACACACCTCACACTCACCTCACACACACCTAACACACACCTCTCACACGTCTCACACACACACCTCACACACGCCTCACACACGCCTCACACACGCCTCACACACACCTCAAACACACCTCACACACACCTCACACACACCTCACACTCACCTCACACACACCTAACACACACCTCTCACATGCCTCACACAAGTCTCACACACACACCTCACACACGCCTCACACACGCCTCACACACGCCTCACACACGCCTCACACACACCTCAAACACACCTCACACACACCTCACACACACCTCACACTCACCTCACACACACCTCACACACACCTCTCACACACCACACACACACCTCACACACACCTAACACACACCTCTCACACGTCTCACACACACACCTCACACACGCCTCACACACGCCTCACACACGCCTCACACACACCTCAAACAAACCTCACACACACCTCACACACACCTCACACTCACCTCACACACACCTAACACACACCTCTCACATGCCTCACACAAGTCTCACACACACACCTCACACACGCCTCACACACGCCTCACACACGCTTCACACAATCCTCACACCCGCTCCACACACGCCTCACACCCGCTCCTCTCACACGCCTCACGCACGCGTCTCACACGCCTCTCACACGCCTCACACACGCCTCACACACGCCTCACACACGCCACACACACGCCTCTCACACGCCTCTCACGCGCCTCTCACGCGCCTCACACACGCCTCACACACGCCTCACACACGCCTCACGCACACCTCTCACACGACTCTCACACGCCTCACACACGCCTCTCACACGCCTCACACACGCCTCACACACGCCTCACACACGCCTCACACACGCCTCACACACGCCCCACACACGCCTCACACACGCCTCACACACGCCTCACACACGCCTCACACACGCCTCACACACGCCTCACACACGCCTCACACACGCCTCATACGCGCCTCACTCACGCGTCACACACTTATCACACACACCTCACACACGCCTCACACATGCCTCACACACGCCTCCACACGTTTCACACTCGCCTCACAAACGTTTCATACACGCTTCACACACGCCTCACACACGCCTCACACACGCCCCATACACGCCTCACACACGCCTCACACACGCCTCACACACGCCTCACACACGCCTCACACACGCCTCACACACGCCTCACACACGCCTCACACACGCCTCACACACGCCTCACACACGCCTCACACACGCCTCACACACGCCTCACACACGCCTCACACACGCCTCACACACGCCTCACACACGCCTCACACACGCCTCACACACGCCTCCACACGTTTCACACTCGCCTCACAAACGTTTCATACACGCTTCACACACGCCTCACACACGCCTCACACACACACATCTCACACATCACACACACGCCTCCCTCACGCCTCACACATGCCTAACACACGCCCCTCACACGCCTCACACACGCCTCACAAACGCCCCACTCACGCCTCACACATGCCTCACTCACGCTTCACACACGCCTCACACACGCCTCACACACACACATCTCACACATCACACACACGCCTCCCTCACGCCTCACACATACCTAACACACGCCCCTCACACGCCTCACACACGCCTCACAAACGCCTCACACTTGCCTCACAAACGCCCCACTCACGCCTCACACAAGCCTCACACACGTATCACTCACGTATCACACACGCCTCACACACGCCTCACACACGCCTCACAAACGCCCCACTCACGCCTCACACAAGCCTCACACACGCCTCACACACGCCTGTCACACGCCTGTCACACGCCTCTCACGCGCCTCTCACGCGCCTCTCACGCGCCTCTCACGCGCCTCTCACGCGCCTCTCACACGCCTCACACACGCCTCACACACGCCTCACACACGCCTCACACGCGCCTCACTCACGCCTCACTCACGCGTCACACACTTATCACACACACCTCACACACGCCTCACACATGCCTCACACACGCCTCCACACGTTTCACACTCGCCTCACAAACGTTTCATACACGCTTCAGACACGCCTCACACACGCCTCACACACGCCCCATACACGCCTCACACACGCCTCACACACGCCTCACACACGCTTCACACACGCCTCACACACGCCTCACACACGCCTCACACACGCCTCACACACGCCTCACACACGCCTCACACACGCCTCACACACGCCTCACACACGCCTCACACACGCCTCACACACGCCTCACACACGCCTCACACACGCCTCACACACGCCTCACACACGCCTCCACACGTTTCACACTCGCCTCACAAACGTTTCATACACGCTTCACACACGCCTCACACACGCCTCACACACACACATCTCACACATCACACACACGCCTCCCTC